>JAGFPH010014093.1:0-24620 GCA_018207615.1 Philaenus spumarius | reverse complement strand
AAAGTAAAATGAATAAAAATTTACAAAAACAAATAAAAATAAACTGATCCAAACTGAAGCTAAAAATGAATAACAACCAGTGGATAAACAAACAAAATCCGAGTTCCGAGCGTCTATCTACGCGTACTAGGCCTACACGACTAGATAGTTGATTTGACAATTCTGCCGAAGGTTTGTTTGAGTAGATATCGCTATGAAACTCTGTACTATAATAAAGTGACTCTTTCCAACCATACATTGAAGTATCAGATTGTTTTAAAAATAGCGGCGTCGTTCATATTTACAAAATAGTGCGTATGTGACGTTAGCCCTATAACGCAACTTTCACACATCGCATAGCACTAGGGCCCTAGGCTCGCTAAGAAAGGTTTTCAAGAAATTCGAAATTTTAGGGAGGGTTTGGGTAGTTTTTGCATAAAAACATGAAACACTGTTAGGTTAGTTGTAGTATGATTATTGTAACTCGTGTATCACTGAAGATGGCGACTTTGCCGTTGAAACGCGTTTCTGTTAGTAAACGAATAGTTGTGAGATTCTGAATTCAAGTTGTATTCTATCAGAATTAACATTGTATAACAATATATTTTTCAATACAAAATATCCAAACATTCGTAAACGCCTCTATTAAAATGTAGTTTTCTTTCCAAGGAGGTCGTCAAGTTATTTTATCCCCTTGCCAGAGTGCTAACTTCAGGATACTTGAATTTATAATAATTGCACCTTTTCACAATTCCTCAATTAACGTGTACCAAAGACCACGTAAACATTCGCAGCTTTATGGTCTCGGGATTCCAATAAAGTCTACTTCTAAAGATTGTTAAAATCAATCCCACACACTCCCCCAAGAGTAGACAGCTGATGTTTAGTTCCCACTGGTGCCAACATTACAGATCTTATGATTTAAACCCTCAGTCCACAGAACACGCACAGGTTTAATCTTCCGTCCTATTACTCTTTGTTTACTCGTAAATTACAAGGTGTTGAACGAATTCGTATCCTTCTCGTGCTTACATATGATCTTTACGAACAATGATGAAGTATAATGCAAATGAATTATTCATGGGTTAATATTTTGCCTGCAGAAAAAAAACTAACTTTTTGTCGGCCAATCGTGTCTGAAATAATGAATTACAATGAATTTTATGTTTTGGTAAAAGGTCTAACTTGTTTTAATTAGCTTTTTTAGACATCATAATATTAATACGTGAACATCAAAAATCGAAAATTATTTTTTAGTATCGAAATATATATTGAAATAGTCTACTGTTCGTAAGCGCATCACTAGCTGAACAAATTTGGCTATTTTTTGTTTGAAAATATTCAAAATAGTCCGAATTAGGTTTTTATGGAAAACAAATTTTGAAAAATTTCCCCACTGCAATAGCTCATTTTTCCTATGGAAATTCGCTAATAATGGGATTTTCCAAACACGAGTTTAGGCTATACCTTTCAGGGCTTCAACCATTTGGGAAATTGGTCTATTCACGATGGTGCTGAATAGCTGCAAAATGGTCCGCACGCCATTCCGAATATTGGGAGTATCTTCAACACACAAAACATTGCGTGCTTCGCACGCCAACCCAACAGTGAAATCTACCACATGGCTTTAAACCGGATACTTCTATGGTATTTTAAGTTTTGATCGATTTTGGGGGAACCAAGAGAGCCATAAGGTCGCGTAAAAAAACAAAATGTGCAGAATAACATCCTACATTTATATTTGTAGAAAAACTCCAAAAAACATTTATTCTTGTTGGATAAATCTAAAAAAATAGTTACTTTCGGTCAAAAAACGTGCTTCCGATGGTTGGATATTTTTGACTAACGAATTCGTCCGAGCGACGTAGACAACCAACATGTGTACCAAATTTGAAACAAATCGGACTTAAAATGCGGCCGCTAGAGTACGAACACATATATACAGACTGTCCCAAAAGTCCCGGACCGGTTTAATAACTCCTAAACGAAACTAGCTACAGTAATAATATTTCAGACATGACTCCTGGCTACAAAAAACTATTTTTTGAGTTGTTAGTCACTATTGCCCCTGCCCCCAAAAACCAAATTTGGGTGGGTTGCCCCAAATTTTTAAATGTTAACCCCTATCGAGTGACCCATCATTTTAAAGGTCTCATTGAGTTAAACACAACAGCGCAAATCTGAGGTCGATATCTTGCTCCTGTCCAAAATGGCTGACCTTTTAGTGTTTCTTATGGTCATGTAATTTAAAATTGACCCCCATTGGTTGTATTAAACATTTTTATTATTTTAAAGCAAAGTAAACACACGCACAAAAGTGTTTAAAGTATAAAAACAAATTTGTCATACTTGGTAATAATAACAAAATGTTTTTCTTTACACTCAAAAACAAAGTTGCTTACCAAAGATGATATCCAGGGTTTAGAGTAAGTATTCGAACTGCTTTCATTCCACAGTCACGCAGTGTGCTAGTCTGTAATAGTGATGCTGTATCATTTCCCCCGGTATTTGCTGAGCTTCGTGTGTTATTCGTTGTCGAAGTTCTATCAAGTTCTGGGGCTTTGTAGTATAAACTTTAGATTTAAGATAGCCCCAAAGAAAATAGTCTAGGGGGGTCAAGTCGGGAGACTTGGCAGGCCATTCAATTGCCCCTCGCCGGCCTATCCAGCGGCGTGGAAATGTACTGTCAAGGTACATGCGGTCGTTTATTCCAAAATGGGGTGGCGCTCTATCTTGTTGAAACCAAGTTTCATGATTTTCATCTCTTGCTGCTTCAATTGCAGTAACAACTTCATTGAGTAACAACTGGTTTTAATTGTTGCGATTAAAATTTTCTTCAATAAAAAACGGGCCTATTATTTGGTCTCTGAAAATTCCCGCCCATACATTTATTTTTTCCGGGTACTGGGTTTGAGTCCCATTTAGCATAAAACTAGCTTCGTCTGAAAAAACTACATTCTTGATCAAATTTTCATCGTTTTCAATTTTTGTCATCATTAATTCACAATATTCTACTCTCCTGTCAAAGTCATCCTCTGCTATAGTCAAATGCAAGTCAGAGTGAGGCGGAAGTTCAAGCCTACCGAGGGTCAGCACGGTCGACTGGTTTCCGCTCTACTTCTACCGAATTTTAATTTTTTATAGTAGCGTTATGCAAACTTTTTTTTATAACAAGAATATATAAAAATAAATCACATAACGTTGTGTATCATGATCGTCTGTTTATTTTGATACCAAATTTGAAGTAAATCGGCAAATGTTGAGTAATTAAATAGTTCTTAGTTACATTAAAAGCTATGCCATTTAATTACTCAACATTTACCGATTTACTTCAAATTTGGTACCAAAATAAACAGACGATCATGATACACAACGTTATGTGATTTATTTTTATATTTTCTTGTTATAAAAAAAGTTTGCATAACGCTACTATAAACAATTAAAATTCAGGTAGGTGTGGACGGAAACCAGTCGACCGTGCTGACCCTCCGTAGGCTTGAACTTCCGCCTCACTCTGACTTGCATTTGACTATAGTTCATGTACAAACCTTACTTTATATGGATGATATTTGTTGCTGCTCAATATACGGTGTATTGAAGATTTACTGATGTCATCCAGTTGTTGGGCAGCTTTTCTAGTAGAGTTATGTGGATCTTCTACGAAAGTTTGTAACACCTCAATAGCTTTGTCATCGCCTGAAACTGATTTTGGCCTGCCTGATCGAGGCAAATCCTTAACACTTCCCGTTTCTTGAAAACGATGAACGGTTCTTACAACTGTGGATTTCGAAATAGGTGGGTGAGGGTAATTTTCTTAATTATAAAGATCTGTAACTTCTTGAAACGACCTAGTCAGGTTACCATAGCCTCTCATCATCAATATTGTTATTCTTTCTGATTCACTTAGTGACATAATGAATTATACTTAAAAAGTAAATGTTCATACACTGATAAAAGTAAAAAACTATTATTAGTTTGCCAAATTATTAGTAATAAATGTAAAAATTAACGCTGGAAAAATTAGACAACATTATTCTAAGACACAATTTCATAACTGAGCCATAATATCCAATGCTGCAGGTATTGTTTTGTTGATGCGGGGTTTTCCAGCAATGATAAGGATTAAGGCATGTCATAACGAACTTAAAGTAGGAGAGTCCAAAAATGTTATCTGTTTACAATTGTTAAAGGGCCACCGGAGTTTATTACAACTGAAAAAGTAAAATATCTTAAACCTGTAAATGTGTTTACTTTGTATGCGACACAAAATGTTCAATTTTAAATTACATGACCATAAGAAACACTAAAAGGTCAGCCATTTTTTACAGGAGCAAGATATCGACCTCGGGTTTGCGCTGTTGTGATTAACTCAATGAGACCTTTAAAATGATGGGTCACTCGATAGGGGTTTACATTTAAAAATTTGGGGCACCCCCCAAATTTGGTTTTGGGGACAGGGGCAATAGTGACTAACAACTCAAAAAATAGTTTTTTGTAGCCAGGAGTCATGTCTGAAATATTATTACTGTAGCTAGTTTCGTTTAGGAGTTATTAAACCGGTCCGGGACTTTTGGGACAGTATGTATGTATTATTTTTAATGACACCCCAAAACGTGTTCCGGGGACCATTTGCTACTCCCGACCTTGGGTCTTACCATAAGGGGCACTGCAATAGCTCATTTTTTCTATGGAAATTCGCTAAAAATCCAACAACCAAAAGCATTTTTTTTTTTGACCTGAAGTAATTTGTTTTGCTATTTTCGTACTAAAATAAAACTTTTTTTGTGGTTTTATGTAAAACTTTAAATATAGGAGATTATTCTAGACATTTTGTGTTTTACACTACCTTATAGCTCGTTTGTTTCCCCAAAAATCGATCGAAACGTAAAATACCGTAAAAGTATTTGGTTCAAGTCCACTAAGGGGATTTTATCGTTGGCTAGCATCTGTTACAAGGCCGACGGTAACCACTGCGAGCGAAGCAAGCAGTAAAAAAACCGAATCTGCAAGGTCGAGGTGCAAACTCACAAAGCGAGATTTCTACTGCTAGCGGAACGAAGAATCTCTTGAGCCGAATTAAAAACAAATTCTACAAATATATTTCGTACACGCAGGCAGCTATTGAACGTCTTTGTTAGTAGACCAATTTCGCAAACAGTCGGTTGAAACGCTAAAATCGTGTAAACTTAATTTTGGAAATTCGCCCAACTCATGTCAGCGCCGACGGTACAATTGCTTGGTCCGAATTATTAGCGAATTTCCATAGGAAAAATGAGCTATTGGATTGGCCCTTATGGTAAGACCCAAGGTCGGGAGTAGCAAATGAGTCCCCAGAATACGTTTTGGGGTGTCATTAAAAATCATACATGTATAAATATGTGTTCGCACTCTAGCGGCCGCATTTTGAGTCCGACTTGGTTCAAATTTGGTACACATGTTGGTTGTCTACGTCGCTCGGACGAGTTCGTTAGCCAAAAAATCCAACAATCGGAAGCACGTTTTTGACCGGAAGTAACTATTTTTTGAGATTTTTCTACGAGAATGATTTTGTCTCAGAGTTTTGTCTACAAATATAAATGTAGGATGTTATTCTGCACATTTTGTTTTTTATGCTACCTTATTCGCTTGGTTCCTCCAAAATCGATCAAAACGTAAAATACCATGAAAGTACCCGGTTCAAACCATGCGGTGGATTTTACCGTGGGGTTGGCGTGCGAAGCACGCAATGTACTGTTTGTTGAAGATACTCCCAATATTCGGAATGGCGTGCGAAGCACGCAATGCACTACGTATTGAAGATACTCCCAATATGCGGAATGGCGTGCGAAACACGCAATGCTTTGTGTATTGAAGATACTCCCATTGCCGAATGGCGTGCGAACCGTTTTGCAGCTATTCAGCACCGTCGTGAATAGGCCTATTTCCCAAATTGTTGGTTGAAACAATAAAACATAGGCCTATAAACCTAATTTTGGAAATTTGCTCAACTCACGTCAGCGGTTCAGCTGCGTGGTGGAATTATTTTAAATATGCAAGTCTGAGAAATAATTATTAAAAACAATTTCTCCCTACCATTTTCTTACAAAAGCCTGTTCTGAATAGTTTCATCTATGGTAGAAAGTTCATGTTTAAAATTTACAGGCAGAAACCTTCCAGACATTTCGAAATCTGATACCCGATACGATTCTAAAGTTTCCTCTGTGTGCCCCTTTCCAAACTGTTCGTATTGCGTAACACTTACTTGATGGGTTTTACCTTTTGATCGTCGACACTTTACAAGGAAAGCCATTACACAGACAAAGGACACAGGACACTTTTCAAGGAGAAATAACAAACTCTGTGTTTACATTGCGGTACAATCTGAGCGGTCTGCTATACGAATAATCTGGAGCAATATGTCGTCTCTCAGATAAATATCACGTAAGCACTGATATATTCATCAAGTTATCAAGTGGTTAGTCGGCCAACCTGAAGTGTAATTGTAAAATATGTGTTAATCTCATGGGATGTTGATGAAAGGAAATTTTGAATTATGCCTTAAGGCCTTACAATTTGATATTGTAGTCGAGAAATGAAATAATTCGACCACGCAGCTGAACCGATGACGCAAGTTGAGCAAATTTCCAAAATTAAGTTTATAGGCCCATGTTTTAGGATTTTAACCAACAATTTGGGTAATAGGTCTACTCACGAAGGTGCTGCAAAATGTTTCGCACGCCATTCCGCATATTGGGAGTATCTTCTATACACAAAGCATTGCGTGCTTCGCACGACATTTCGCGTATTCTGGCTAGGCTATCTTCAATACACAATGCATTGCGTGCGTCGCACGCCAACCCCACGGTAAAATCCAACACATAGCTTTGAACCGGGTACTTTTATGGTATTTTACGTTTTGATCGATTTTGGGAGAACGAAGCGAGCTATAAGATCGCGTAAAAAAACAAAATGTGCAGAATAACATCCTACATTTATATTTGTAGAAAAAACTCTAAAAAACATTTATTCTCGTAGGATAAATTCCAAAAAAATAGTTACTTCTGGTCAAAAACATGCTTCCGATGGTTGGATATTTTTGGCTAACGAACTCGTCCGAGCGACGTAGACAACCAACGTGTGAACCAAATTTGGACCAGATCGGACTTAAAATGCGGCCGCTAGAGTGCGAACACATATATACATATGTATATATGTACACATATGTATATGATTTTTAATGACACACCAAAACGTGTTCTTGGGACCATGATCGGTGCACATTTGCTACTCCCGACCTTGGGTCTTACCATAAGGGCCACTGCAATGGCTCATTTTCCCTATGGAAATTCGCTAATAATAGGATTTTCCCAACATAAGTTTAGGCTACACGTTTCAGGATTTCAACCATTTGGGAAATTGGTCTATTCACGGAGGCGCTGAATAGCTGCCTACGTGTCCTTGGGACTATGTACTACTTCGCTTCGTTCGCAGCTGACAAATTCGCTTTTATTGGTTCTTTCGGGGTAATGTTATGGTATTTTAGGTTCTGATTAGGGGACTTGCACATAGAATGTAAACGATCTAACTAACAGCTGTCATGTTAGTTAAACAGATTGTTAATAGATGGCGCTTTCCATTAGGAAATTTAGAAGAATAATATAAACGTTTTTAAACCAATTTTTGTAACGAAAACATGAATTTTAAGCTGATTGTCTATTTTTCGTCAATAGTGGGGAACATAAGCTTTAAAATTATGCTTGAATAATTAATTTTGATGAAGAATTAAGGGAGATTCGCTTAGCGACAAAAAACCACATTTGTGAAATAATATATAAGGAAAATTAATTTCCTGGAACAGTTATTTGATTGGAACTGGTTATTTTTAACGCTACATACATTCGATACTTGTAGAGGTAAACTAGTTGTCAGCCAAATAACAGAAACATAGAATTACACTAAGATCAGAGCAGAGTTTTGATTTCAATTCATAACTTTTCCAAGCGAAAACGCAATTAAATTTAAAACATTATTCTACAGTTTTAACCGTGGTTTGGAAAAAAGAAACGAACTGAAATTATTCGCACGAGAACCGTTACCCACTTAGGATTCATCAGCTGTTCTAATTACGTCACAAAGAACTGTTTGTGTTTTAATAATTAGTTGGTGAATCGGCTGATAAAATCTGTCACTTAATGAGGCCAGACAACATGGTCTTGTGAAGTGGCACGTCCGACGTGTGGCAGCCAAATTTGGAATCTGTGTTCAGTCAATTATTAAAAGCTGCTTTTGAGCTTTAGTTGTATTATTTCACGTGAAATGTATACCGTCAAAGGCTAAGTAATATAGCGAATGCTGGCACTTAGCAAACTGCTACTAACCTGACTAAAAACATCAGTACCCGGTACATCTCTGTTTAACACACTGCTAAGAACGCACATGTGAGCTTGACACTGAACACTATGAGAAGCGGCCGACGCACAGCGCATTGCACGCCAACCCAAGTAGGCCTATTATGAGTATTTTCAAAAAAAAAAAAAAAATGAATTGCGTGCTTCGCACGCCAACCCCCATATTGGGAGTATTTTCAATACACAATGCATTGCTTGATTCGCACGCCAACCCCCATATTGGGAGAATTTTCAATACACAATGCATTGCGTGCTTCGCACGCCATCCTCCATATTGGGAGTATTTTCAATACACAATGCATTGCTTGATTCGCTCGCCAACTTCGGTATTGGGAGTATTTTCAATACACAATGCATTGCGTGATCAATGATAAATCAAATGATTAGAAGTACTAATACAGTATTATAATGAAGAAAATTAATAATGGAATATGTTTATATGTTATACGAAGATGTACGAGTGTTGCCGAAGTTAAACGAAGGAGTATCTTTTCTTTAAATTTGTATAAACGAATATTTTGATGACAAAATGTTGTATTTATATACGGTTTGTAACCTCAAAGCAAATATTATAACGTATTTTAGCATACATTAGTTCTATAACTCATATTAAAAAAAACCAACTTCGTAAGAAATTATAACGATTGAAGTTGTAAACGTAACCCCAAAGTATAATCTGTACTGGGTTTGTTTAAGTGTTACAGATGATGAGTGAAATCAGCTGTTATATTACATGTTACTCACGTACGTACGAAGCAGCGCATGAGACGGAGCTGGAGGCTGAGGCACAAACAATTCCTACTACTATATGTAGTACACGCAGGCGCGCCTTCAGCTAGTAGTTCCCAAATAGTTGGTTAAAAGTTTAAAACATATAAACTTTATTTTGGAAATTCACTCAACTCACGTCTGCGGTTCAGCTGCGTGGATCGAATTATTTATATACATTATGCTGCTATGTATATTTGCAATTAAGGGTAACCGCATAGTGGACAAGCGATACAAGCTGCGATAAGCGCGACAGAGCAAAGAGAGCCGTGAGTAAAGAAATGACGCCGCATAGTACTGCGGAGATAAGAGCGACAACTACGTCACATTTTCCTGCTGTTTTTTGTCGTATTCACTAGTGCCCCGCGTTTTTTAGTCTCTCCCTCACAATGAATTTCTTAATAACGGAAAATTCTTCATTGAATATTTGCATCTGTCTCCTAAACAATATTATAATTGACAAGTAAGGCTTCGATTTCAATGTAGAGCAAATTCCATCTTTCCCCAATTCTGTGGGCATCCTTGACACCGAAAGATCAAGAAAAACAATAGGTCGACAATTAATGCGGCATTTTGTAAGATAAACATTCAAATGTTTGTTTGCTAAAATAAAATTGAATTGAATTACAATGTTAAAAAAGAATTATGTAAAATACATGAATAAAAGTAAATTTTGTAGCCTAATGTAATATTTAGGATCAATTAACCAATGGAAAATTGTATTTAAAATACGGCAATACTTTTAAGTTTTTCTTTTATTTAAATTTACAGAGGTTTTAACGTTTAGTTTTGGTTTTATCGAATTAATACTAAACAATAATAATTACTTGACAAGAAATGTCTGTTATGAAATTAAATTGGTAATGAGAGGTTGTCTATCAGGTTGTTAGTAGTAATTAAATTATATTATTTTAATTATTTAGAGTAATGTTCTGATATTTTTGTTATTAAAAAATTGAATTTTAATGAGTGACATCCTTTGATTTTTAAATTGAATTTCTATATAATAAATAATTCATTTAATAATTAATCTTATTTAGAAATGTACTATTATAATTTATTTAAAGTTAGTTCATTTCTTGTAGTACCATTTTTGACAAACACTTCTCACGAATAAACAGTTTGACATCCATTTTAATTCAGACAAAACCAAAACCAACAGCGATAATAGGGACAAAAACAAGTATGTTTGATTCCTTCGCTCTTATCGATGGTCGTAGCGCTCTTTGTAGCATTGCTCTTCTCCCCACTATACGATGTTATATTAAAGTGCTTGTGTTTGTATTCGTCGCTTTTCTCGTCCCTTGTATCGTCGCTTGTATCGCCGCTCCACTATGCGGTTACCCTAATATTTTACGTTACTAGGTACGGGAATTTCCTATTATAATATAAATATATATATAAAGTATAAAGTATAATATAAAGTAGATAATTTAATTCTGAAGATATATTTAAATTAAGTCAATAAAAACTTGATGCTTTTTTGTCAAAATAATTTAATTTAAAAATGTACACAGCTTCAGAATTTAGGAAATAAATTTGACTTTATTCACGTTAATTTTCTTACAACTCATTACTCTACAAATAACTGTCTGAAACATATTACTCTAATCTGTTACAGTTAAAACAGTTCCCCCTGGTGGAAATAAGTGAAGGGTCTTCAACGATATTTTATTTTCCCCCAAGTGTAGTGTTATATTAGTGAGTCATTCCTGCTCTAATGAATACAGTATTGCTGTTATTCACTCATATTTATTGAAATTTGTATTTAAGCTACCCTATTAAACAAAATGATTTGAAAAGCTGGTTTCGAAAGATACGTGAAACATTTCGACCTACATTTTGTGTACTTAAAATATTTGCACGCTTTTCAATACACGCGTACGAACTGGCCTAATTATTATGTGTATCAAGTATTATCACATTTTAAAACCACCAACTCCTATAAAAGCGAGTGTACGTACGTGAGTAACAATATAATCAAACAAAACCTATCGTAGATTACCCTTTGGGCTTATGTTTACAACTTCAACCAATAATATAGTGTCTTGTGAATTTGTTTTTTTAAATTTATGAGTTGTAGAACTAATGTGGGCTATAATACGTAAGATTATAAGATTATAACTATAAGATTCGCTTTGAGGTTATACAATAAATATAAATACAATCCTTTATCATCAATATATTATTAATTTATACAAATTTAAAAAAGATACCCATTCGTCTGATTTCGGAAACATTCGTACATCTTCGTATAACATCCTTAAATATTATTTCTCAAAACGTTTTTTTTGTGTGGCAATGCCATATCTCCCTTAATTCTTCATCAAAATAAATGATTCAGACATAATTTTAAATTATGTTCCCCGCTATTGATGAAAAATAGACAAACATCTTAAAATTAATGTTTTCGGTAAAAAAAATGTACTAAAAACACTTTCATATTAAAGTTCATACGTTTTCTAATGAAAAGCGCTATCTATTAACAATCTGTTTAACTAACATGACAGCTGTTAATTAGATTGTTTACATTCTATAATATGCAAGTGTAATCTATCACATAATTAATCGAATTAAATCAACGTAAAGCGTTATAAACTGTTATTTATAAACCAACGTAAATAAATAAACGTACTGTAATTAACTAAATCAACGTATTAAATCAGGTTAAATATTGACTCCTAACTGGCGAAAAATTCGCACTGGTCAGCTAGTATAAACATATTAGATTATTAATTTCTTTATTATATTACTAAATCATTTGATACATCAATATGAAATAAAAAGCAATTAAAAGGTTATATTTGTATCCTTATTTGTATATATAATGATGCAAATAAATACAACATTTTAACATATAGGCCTACAGTTTTATAATTGTACATATTTTCCAGTTAAAAATTCCCTCAGCACAGTTAGCTAGGCCTAGATAAAGTTCGTTGTTTTTAAATAGTATTTGTATAAGTGATGTACTTCGGACGTGTATTTAATTAATCTGCCTGTGATTTTTCACTGGGGCTTACAAGTATTTCATAAAATGTAATTGAATAATGTCCTATCTGAATACAATTTAAAATAATTCTTCGCCAGGTAATAAATCACGCAAGCGTGGATATATAAACGAGTTTATAGATGACAGCGGCCATAATTCTTCCAATTGATATAATTGCTGTATAATGACTGAGCAAGGATGTCGGGCCAGGAAGCTAGAAGCCTGTCGGGGAGTATCCTGTTTTAATCTTCTACTTCGGGTGATTTATCGGCCCTTTAAGTCTTTTACGAGCGCTTTGTATTCGTTAGTCTCCGTCGGCGATATTATTTGAGCATGATTTTAAACTAAAATCTGTAGCGTGTAACTTAACTGGGTCTACCACAAACGTTTTTGAAGTGAAAACTTCTGCGGGCGCAGCGAACACTTTTTGGACGAGGTAAAATGTCGTACGATCTCGCGGTACGCGTCTTGAAGTAACGCGCTTTTGATTTCGTCGGTGATTTTTTCTTCTTCTTCATTGTTTTATATAAACAATTCTTCTTCACTTACGTACTAATATAAACCAGAAGATGTAACAGCTGAACGTTAAAGTAGAAGACATCGATGAAATAACATAGGCAGTTTTAAATTCAAAAGGTTTAAACTCAATGGCAGAACCGACGGGTTTAGTCACGTCACGCTACCGATGAAATGGACATTGTGTTTCCTAATTTTTTTAAGTTGTGTTAAATTAGTGTACTCGGTGATATACCTCTAAAATGGACATAGTGCGCTCTAATTTTTTTTGGCGTTAGTTTACAATAGCTGGTCAATCGATACTACTATAAATACACAAACCTTAACTTTTTTCTATATAAATATAGTATTTATACACTTCACTGATGACGGGAAAGCAATATTTAACCATCTTCAACACGTGCAATATTAAAAACTTTCAAATCAAATGTTCCTTACGGTAATTTACATTGCAAAGAGCCGACATGTTTTTCTCAGCGTTGCCGGATTCCTCTTGTTCTCTTTTGTGTCGAAACGAACAGTTTACAGACAACGACGTTGTTTTACATTCTACTGTTAAGGGTCGGCTCTAGCTGTCGGCCATGTTGGCTGACACTCCATAACACCAATGTTAAATTAAAATCCAAATTTTTCCTTTATTTTTGATCGGAAAATTATAAACGATATGTCATTTTAAAGCTATGGTCAATATGCATGCAAATGGCTTTTCAAAAATTAAGAAAAATATTTTGTTTAATATTTATTAACAATTTAAAACATTGATTTTTAATATTTTTTTATGTTGTCACTATTAATTATAGCGAAAAAATACCAAGCCATTCGCCTGAAGAATTTCGCCCCCAAGATTTTGGTATTTTTTTTTTTAAAACGCTATTTGAACAATTGCGGGTTTTAAATGGATTTAGGCTGAGCAATGTCCGTGTAACCTACCGCCGCTATAGGGTGATTTTAAATATTTTTTTACGTTGTAACTATTAATTATAGCGAAAAATTACCATGCCATTCGGATGAAGAATTTTGTCCCCAAGAGTTTGGTATTTAAAAAAAAAACTCTATTTGAATAATTGCGGGTTTTAAATGGATGTAGGATGAGCAATGTCCGCGTAACTTACCGCCGCTGTAGGGAGTCGCAGGTTGCTTTCTGTTTTACTAGAGCCGACCCTTAAGGGTCTGCTGTAGTGGTGGCCATCTTGGATTTTTATCCCATAAGAGCAATGTTAAATTTCAAACCCTTTATTTCGTTTACTTTTTATCATAAGATTGTTTGCAAGGTCTCATTTTAAGCACAGTCACAAAACGCATCCGTCTTGCAATTTACATTTTTTTTAAATGCTTTTGATTTGTTACGTAATTGACATTTTGTAAGTACAAAGTTTGAATTTTTTCCTAACACAATAAAAAATTAACAATGAAAAATAATTTGCAAGCCAGATTCGAAATTTTATAAAGAATATTCAGTTTTTTTTCAACACTCAATTACAAAATATAGATTTATAAAATGGTTTGAAATGAGGCAATAACAAAGCGTCCAGCTGCAAGAAATTGCACTGTTTAGATAGGGATACAGTGAGAAGCGGTTGCGTTTCCGGTTGTTTTCTCGTTTACTGGAGCAGACCCTTAAATGTTGAATACAGGTAAACATACTGTGACTAAATACTATAGGTTAGAAAGTTTCAGGTTGTTTTTTATTATTCTTGCATTTCTGTTGCCATACACACCCAATTTAGTACAATAACCTACTGATACTGTTCGATTTGGCAACGTTGATGAAATTCCATTTTAATTACGAATTTATATTGTATTTTCTATTGTTTTTTAAGGTACGTTGTTATTGTTTTTGTTATTAACGTTTTGTTACATCATTTTTTAATTTCCCTGTTTGTTGGGTACTTTTGGGATTAGTATTGTTTACTTTATTTATTTTTTACGTGTTTGGTGCATGTGAAGTCATTTATTTTGTTATAATTACACTAAATATTGCGGGAATGTCAAAACTTAATCTATATAATTTCAAGTTTTATTTCTTTCATAAGTCCTATACATTTTATTTCAGGGGAATATTTTTGTTGTTTTTACAATCAGTTAGACGTGTTCTTTCATATTATTAGCCGAATTTTTGTTTAAAATTCCCTTAGAAATCGATTGACCAGCTATAGTAAGTTTTTACCTTTTTTTTAAAGTTTAAATGTGCCAACTTGGTTACTATGGCAATGAATGTAAATGCATTAAAGAAATTTGTGTTGGTTCAGTATTATTGGCCTAACCTAAATTTATGTTGTTAAAATTTTAATACAAATTAGATGTTCAACTTTAATATTTAACAGATTTTAAAATTATAATTAAGTAAGCATTTATAGAAGATTTTCAAGAAATCTTAATATTTTTTTTGGTCTTATCCCATTTAAAATTGAAATCTAAAAAATACAAAAACAACATCAACATATTCATGACAATTTTCCCTTCTGTCGGCAATGCCACGCTGCATTATTTTTTGGTTTCCTTTAATTTACTTAAGAACTGTGGAACGGTTACAAAGTGTACTTTGGAGGTTATGTTTGGCATTCTCACGTCTTTATGATTGTGAAAGCGCGGCCTATTAGATTTACGTCCTGTTTTCATTGTTCATAATGCGGTGATAAAGGAATTCCTCGCTGAAAAATATGTACGCTGTACAGAATAAACGTGATGTTTTTACTTTCTCTACCCTGTACGTAGTATATGGAGAAAGTATTGTTTTCGTCCAAATTTTCGAATTTGAATTTTTTAGTGGAATTATCTGTTTTGGTGCTCCCTGAAACCCCCAAAAATGTTTAGTGGAATTATCTGTGTTGGTGCTCCCTGAACCCAAAAATATTTTTAGTGGAATTATTTGTTTTGGTGCTCCCTGAACCAAAAAAAAATGTTTTTTTGGGGTGATGTCTGTCCGTGTGTCTGTAAGGATGTGTACAGAGCTGGAGACCATACCAACGTTCCGATTTTTATGAAATTTGGTATGTAGGTGTAGTTCTGGAATATCTCCAGGCATTTTTTCATTGTTTAAAATTTTTGATTTTTTAGGGGTTTTACGCCCCAAAAATGGCAAAAAAACGAGAAAAATCTAAATTTCTCAAAAACGGCTCTAATGATTTTGATAAAATTTGGCTTATTTGTAGTCCTTAATTTACCCTAATATATGCAAAAAACCGCATCTTTCTAAAAATCTCGTTTAGGTGATAATAATAACTGATTTTTTGGGGGTTTTCTACAAAAATTGGGTTGTTTTTCAAAATTTTTCAAAACCTTTTTTCGTGCATCTATACAGGCCTAATTGACATGTTTGGTGCAAATTTGTTCGACATCGATCGAATAGTTTAAATAATAATAACAATATAATATGGATGTGTGTTACTAATATTTTCCATGGTAACATTTTCCTACTTTTGCAATTCTAAATAACTACCTATCCTACTCTTGGGAAGGTATAAAGTTTCAACTGGGAGAAAGTATGTGGCAGTTATCTGGTACCGTTTATTTAAAACATAAAATACGTCTGATTACATTTTTTGATGTTGTCTGTATTTTAATGTGTCGGTATACATTTACAGTGTTAGTGTGTAGATATAGGGAAGCGTTTCTTAAGGGTATTTTTACCGAATTCCACAGGAAAAATGAGCTATTGCAGTGGCCCTTATGGTAAGACTTAAGGTCGGGAGTAGCAAATGAGCACCGATCATGGTCCCCAGAACACGTTTTGGGGTGTCATTAAACATCTGGACTCATTAATAATCTGGACTTGCCGCGGGTTGAAGCCGAATGTAGGTCACGACAATCATGTTAACACGGGCGGTCCGTTATCGGGCTGAATTAAACTTTTGGACCCTGCCTGTTAGTAATGGAAAGGAAACTTGTAAAAATAACTTAAAGATTCTTTCGGGAAGCCAAAATTCAGGATTTAAATAAAAAATAAAAATCTTAAGGAAATGCATTACGCTAACCGCGGGTGTATTTACTGCAAGATTAGATAATAAAAAATCACTAAGTTACGTAAGATACGAGCTGTCAAAGTATGGGAAAAATTTCAAAATTCCTCTAAATTGAAAAAGGAAAGGTTTTTTAGGCTTTTCGTAAAAAGGCCTAAAATAAAGGTGAAATAAGGTTTAGCGAAATTTTGTCAAATAAAAAAGTTAATGGTAATTCACAAAGTTCAAAGGATAAAAAAGTAGGTTAAAATTAAAGTTTTTTAATTTCTAACCAAAACAAGTTTTAGTATTGATAAACATAATTTATAATGTAAAAGAAAAACTAGAAAATTTATGAAAGGAAAAAGGTGATAGAATTCGCACCTTTACAGCTAAATGAAAAATTAAACTTAAATTTTTAACAACCCAAAATGGTAAATAGTATGTAAGTAACATAGTTATGTAAAAATAATCCAGTATTTGAAATATGTTTCGGGAGTAAAGTAAAACCCCAGTTAGTAGAAAATCGTTAAATTCCCTAACCTCACAGCAAGACAACCAGAAGCAGAAATGAAATGAAAATCCGGCGAGTTAACAAGAACCAATGGACAATAAGAAATGTAGAACGAAAAACTGAAAGAAACGGGAAATTAAGACTTTTCCGGGAAAAATCGCCTCGGAAAAACGCGCGCGGGTCGTGTACGCGAACCAAGAGTCGTACGAACGTCACTCGAGTTCGAGGGGAAAGACAAAAACGAGCTGAATCAAATGATATCACTCTCAGGAAAATCGGGAAAACCCTGGAGAAGTTACAGCGAAAAGGATTTTCCATAGCATAAACTGCGGGAAGCGAGATAAGAACTTGGAGCAGCAGAAGGGCGGGCCGAAGATGAGACGGCTGGAGGGGGAGCAAGGCTACCAGCATACGAAAGTGGGAGTACTCCAAAAACAAAAGAAAACTTACTTAAAACAATGGCTAAATCAAGTGGAAAAATAATGAAAAAATTAAAATAAAATTCAGGATGAAAAATTACATAGACCAGAAGTTTAAATTTGTCGAAAAAACGAATTTTAAAGCATTGTAGTAATACAGTGTTAGAAGGCTCAAGTTGGCAATGAAATAGTGCCAAAAAACCTTATATAAACGATTGCTCGGGGAAACTCGAGGGGATTATTATTTTTACGATGTAAGTAGACGCATCGAGAGCGGTTACTTGTTTTTACAAAATACGTTAGCATACTAGAAGCTAAGTATTTTCTTCGTTAACCTTTATTAATTTTTATAACAAGTAAGAAGATACGTCGTTGCGGTTTTCACCTGGGATGCAGCAATAGACACCGCCTTAACTCTACAAGAACTTCAGTGGCAACTTAGTCTATACAAAGTTGGCCTGACTTGGAATATTCTGGAGGAAGAACATAGCCTGCAAGACAGCTGATACATGGAGTGATTCGTATATCTTCCAGACAGGACTCCAGGACACCACCAGGCGACCACTAGGACATGCAACTGTAGCTTCGAGAGAATAACCGAACCGGGATTGCAGACACGGCAGTACCACATCCATCTTTAAGAAGCCATCCATCATCCATCCAGACAACCCTACAGGACTTCACTTTCACCAACAAGACAACTTTATCAGCACGCAGAACATCTGTAGCTTACCATCACTATACAGCGTTCGCGGACTTCACAACAAACGTCGCGACGCCTGGACAAGTGTGAAAAGGTCGGTAGAAGCGTAAAATACGTTAGTCCCTATTAAATTGCCTGAATTAAATTCAAATAAATTTATTGTAAATACTGGGTTACTTAGGATGTTAGATTAAGAAATATTTGTAATTAATTATAAAATTAAATTCATTAAATCGTAAATTCAAATTAAAATTTTCATTAAATTATTAATTATATTCAATTGAGTATAAAAATATTAAAATAAAATATAATTTGGTAAAAGATTAGTTCTGCCTTATAGCTTAAGAATATTATTATTCTATTTGAAAAGAGATTATTATTTGGTTTTATTGGAAAAAGATTAAATCCAAAAGTTCTGTTTTATGTTTAAAAGTTGAAAAAGGAAATTATTAAAATTTTATTTTGCTTTATAAAAAAGTTATTATTTACAAAAATACCTAGTATTCAAATATCCCAATAGTTTATGAATTATAGATTAAGAATTGATACAGTGAAATTTCAGAAAATAATTGCAAGCACAAGTAAGCTATTTACAAGGTTAGTTTCAGTGTACTCACTCTTCAGAGGTTTACAAAAAGTAAAATTATTAACTTGTGTTCTAACTGAGCTAATTTCAAAAATAAATTACTGGAAGTATAAAATAAATTTTTTTTGTCAGAATAGTCAGCAAACTGAGTATTCGACACATAGTTATTTCACCTAGGCCAAACAAAGTGAGATTGCCTATAAGACTTCCAGTAGGTGGAAATAACTTATTCTCCAACGAAGAATCTTCAAAAAAGAGGATTCGTTGTAATGTATATATGTGTTCGCACTCTAGTGGACGCATTATAAGTCCGATTTGGTTCAAATTTGGTACACACTTTGGTTGTCTACGTCGCTCGGACGAGTTAGTTAGCCACAAGAATCCAACAATCGGAAGCACGTTTTTTGATCGGAAGTAACTATTTTTTGAGATTTTTCCTACGAGAATGAATTTTTTTGGAGTTTTTTCTACAAATATAAATGTAGGATGTTATTCTGCACATTTCGTTTTTCTACGCTACCTTATAGCTCGCTTGGTTCCCCCAAAATCGATCAAAACGTAAAATACCATAAGAGTACCCGGTTCAAAGCCATGTGATGGATCCTACCGTGGGATTGGCGTGCGAAGCACGTAATGCTTTGTGTTTTGAAGATACTCCCAATATGGGGGTTGGCGTGCAAAGCACGCAATGCTTTGTGTGTTGAAGATACTGCCAATATTCGGAATGGCGTTGAATAAGCGTGGTACGCATTGAAATTTCACCATTAATTTTTAAACAATCAATAATGAACATTTCAAACAAATTTCGATATTACCAACTAAAGGAAACAATAAAATATGTTTGACTTGAGTAGCCTAAGGTTTTTTTTGCTTTCACCCGATTTTAAAGAAAGGTTAGAGGAATTTCCTGATTTTAAATTTGTCAAGTTGGTTGCAAAAGTTTTGGTTCATTGTAGGCCTAATATAAAATTATATTGAGTGTTTGTTCAAAATCATCTGTTTTATTTGTAATTATGTAAGAACACATGTTTGAATTCAACTATAATACAGTAAGCAGTTTTCGTTGATTTTTTTTACGTCTGCTTTTTGTTTGTTAATCTAACCTAAACAATCTGTATTGCTAAGTCGGTTGCTGTGGTTATGAATGTAAACAAACATGCGTTTGCTAGTAAATCCCCGTGAAAAATCACAGGCGGATTAATTAGATACACATCAGAAATACATCATTCATACAAAATACTATTTAAACAACACACTTTATGATTCTAATTTAGTTTGTGTTTTGCATAAGTTTGAAATCACTTCTAGAATTACTGTAGTTATGTACGTTATTGTGATCGTGCTAATTCAAATAAAATGTCAATAACAATTTTGAAGTAGTCAAATTTATGATTTTGTAACCTACTGGCCGTAAAACCGCTTGAGTTGTCACAAAATTGTGTTTGGACTCAATTTGCGAGGAATAATATTTAGAGTTCAGTAATTAGAGTAAAAATTAAGTAAAGGTAACGGTTAGAAAAATGTGATTTTGTAGCACAAGGGCTGGTTGGTGATTAATAGAACCATTAAGCAGGTAGGCCGTGTGAGTGTGTCTGCGTGGTGGGAGCGAGGGTCGATTTTATGACTTAGAGCGCACTTCTGTTCGGACAAAGTATAGATGATTCCCGTGTGAAATTTCAACTCATTCTGTTAAGCCGTTCTAAAATACAAAGTGTGCGATATCTGATAAAAGAAGCGCTTCCGGATTTACGTGTTGAAGAAATTTGTCTTTATCCTGACACCATGTAACCACTCCTGAACTCCACGCATTACCGAAACACTCTGTATATAGCTATTACAAGCACAATTAATTCATTAAACCTAGGATTTACAACAATGTAGAATTCAATTGTTGGTCAACAATGTAAGCGGGTGTGGATATACATTAGTAGTTATCATAACTCGATATGCTGCTAGAGATATTCACCGTCCAAACTCTCTCCCGAGAACAATGAAACCCAATCTCGGCCGACGTAGATTCCAACGATAAGAATTGTAAATGCGTGGTCAGGTGTCTAAATAGTTGGTCCTGTTTTGAATGCCGATGTCCACTAAATAGTTGCGCGTCATAAAGTCAAAGGAGGCGGGTTTGTCCGTCGAAAACACAATACACACTGTCTGACAAGGGGGAAAGGTGTCCGGTTTCTGTTTTAAATAAATTATTAATGTCTAATCGATCGGTTTTGTGATTATAAAATGTTGGCGTTTAAGCCAAAGTCCGGGTAAGAGAAATACAAGCTTGTTTTATGTCCAACAGACAGGATGTTCAGAACGTAAAAACCTAAAAGTGATTCGCAGTGATAAAATGCGTCGAACAATGTTTATCGCTAACTCGTTTTACGACACAGTTCACCCGTTGCAATTTCCCTGGACAATATTTACCACTGTGGAAATAAACGGTACCAGAAGCTGGCACATACTTTCTCACAAACATATTTACAATTATTAACACGTTCACTGCTAAGGACGCACATGTGAGCTTGACACTGAACACTGTGAGATGCACGCCAACACCCGTGTTGGGAATATATAACAAGGGCTATACCATTTTGATCATTTACGGTGACCCAGTATCGATCGCATATGACGTCACCATGCTGACACGCACCAGCTGGTAATATTTCAGTAATGTGCGCGCTTTCGTTAACTCACTGTTGTAACTCGAGGTAAAATAAAATTTATATATTCCTAATCTACATAAAGTACGGATTCTAACAGTATAAAAAACTTTTATTTTAACAGGTATTTCGAATTTTAATAATTGAAAATATTTGAGAATTATCACAGACTGACATGGAAAAGGTACTAAGCGGGAAATTTTTTTATTTTTGGGTTATAAACAAACTTCCAGCGGGAAAGTTGTAGCCAATGAATTGATCTAAACTATCCAATTCACCGATTTGTGATAAAAGGATTACATCATTATGAAATCCGTATCAAAATAAGCGACAGCGGGAGTCGCGGCGCGACACCCGAAGTACATTTGTTTGATACGGGAATAACGTTTATGTACATATTGTTATTTTAAGGTAATATAGTAAATCACTTGTCCCCAGGTAATTATGCCAGCTAGAAAAAAAGTAAGCATTTTATTTTAACATAAACTAATTATAATTTATAATTAATATTTGATATTATTGAAGAAACATTTAAGTACTCCGCAAATTAGACAACAAAGAACAAATTATTTAAAAGACAGCGTATTTCTTTGTTATAAAGCAGTTCTTTTAATTAAATATAAAGCTAATTTTTTTACGTAATTACGATTTTCTTTTTCCATCAATGATCCCTAATTTTATTTCTTTCATTGTACGTAATAATGATTACTTATTATGCTTATCGCCATTCCGACTATTGTTATATATAAAATATGATTGTTTTGTTTTTTGTAATTGTTTTTTGTAATAATGATATTATTTTTTAAACGTTAACCTCCAACTTAACTTTTTGTGTCCACTTCAATAATATCAAATTTTAATTATAAATTATAATTAGTTTATGTTAAAATAAAATGCTTACTTTTTTTCTACCTGGCATAATTACCTGGGGACAAGTGATTTACTATATTACCTTAAAATAACAATATGTACATAAACGTTATTCCCGTGCGCGGCATCTTCTCGCGCTCATTTAAAAAACGATTTCATAATGATGTAATCATTTTATCACAAATCGGTGAATTGGACAGTTTAGATCAATTTATTGGCTACAACTTTACCTCTGGAAGTTTGTTTATAAACCCAAAAATAAAAAATTTCCTCGCTTAGTAACTTTTTCATGTCAGTCTGTGATAATTCTCAAATATTTTCAATTATTAAAATTCGAAATAACTGTTAAAAAAAAGTTTTTTATACTGTTAGAATCCGTACTTTATGCAGATTAAGAATATCTGAATTTTATTTTACTGAAGCCTTTCCATCAAATTACAACAGTGAGTTAACGAAAGCGCGCACATTACTGAAATATTACCAGCTGGTGTGTGTCAGCATGGTGACGTCAGAGTGAAACTGGCGGCACAGTGCCGAAATCAAAGAAACGGTTTAGCCCTTGTTATAGAGCCCTGGTATTTTCAATATAAAATGCATGGCGTGCTTCGCACGCCATCCACCGTGTTGGGAGTATTTTCAATACAAAATGCATTGCGTGCTTAGCACGCCAACCCCTGTATTGGGAGTATTTTCAATACAAAATGCATTGCGTGCTTCGCACTGGGAGTATATTCAATACGCACACACCAACCCCCGTATGTAACCCCAACTGTGACTTCATAATTGTATTAAAGTAGGAGAGGGGATAGTACATTAAAGTAGGAGAGTAAGCAATAAATATTATTATTATTAGCTAAAGAGAAAACTGTTCAATCGATTTCGAACAAATTTCCACCAAACATGTCAATTAGGCCTGTGTGGGTGCACGAAAAAGGGGTTTGAAATTTTTTGAAAAACAACCACCTTTTTGGCCAAAAAACCACAAAAATCAAATATTATTGTTATTATTAGCTAAACGAGAATTTTTTTAAAGAAGCGGTTTTTTGCATATGTTATGGTACATTAAGAGCTACAAATAAGCCAAATTTGATCAATATCGTTAAACTCGTTTTTTTTATAAAAAATAACTGATTTTTTGGGGGTTTTTTGGCCTAAAAGAGGGTTGTTTTAAAAAAAATTCAGAACCTTTTTGTGTCCGTCTAATTGACATGTTTTGTGGCTAATTCTCTTTTAGCTTATAATAATAACTGATTTTGGGGGATTTTTGGCCATAAACGGGGTTGTTTTTCAAAATATTTAAAAAAAATTTCCATGCATCTATACAGGCCTACTTGACATGTCTGGTGCACATTTGTTTGAAATCGATGGAATAGTTTTCTCTCCAGCTTTGTATACATACAGACAGACATTTTGTAAAAAACACTTTTTTGCACTCAGGGGGTCCCAAAACGGATATGTCCACAAAATTCTCAACATCGATTTTTTTTGTGATCAGTATACTTTCTCTATACTATAGTATAGTGAGAAAGTAAAAATTGAATTGTCTGCGATTTCAAAATATAAGCGTTTTTCTAAGCTCGTACTGTTATACAACACACTAGCTGGCCCGACCCGGCTTTGCACGGATAGACAAATCGAAGTTAAATGTATATTAACAAAAAATATATTATATCAATAAATATATTGCACTATGTATTTCTTATGAGGATTTTTAGTAACTTTGACCCCCCCAAACCTCCCCTAAAATTTAGATTAAAAAAAAAACTCTTAACGAGCACCTAGGGCCCTAGAGGAAGCTACATAATAAATTTCATTCCAATCCGTTCGATGGTTTTTTGTAGTAACTTTGACCCCCCAAGCATCCCCTAAAACTTCGAATTTTTTGAAAAACTTTCTTAACGAGCACCTATGGCCCTAGGGGAAGGTACATACCAAATTTCATTCCAATCCATTCGATGGTTTTAGAGAAATCGTGATTTTGTAACTTTGACCCCCCAAACCCCCCTAAAATTTTGAATTTTTTGAAACCCTTTCTTAGCGAGCATCTATGGCCCTAGAGGAAGCTACATACCAAATTTAATTCCAATCCGTTCGGTAGGTTTTGATAAATCGTGATTTAGTAACTTTGACTGAACAAAACCCCCTCTAAAATTTCGAATTTTTGGGAACCCTTTCTTAGTGCGCGTCTAGAGCCTATAAAGAGTATTAGTGCCAAATTTCATGTTTGTAGGCCTCGTGGTTTTGGAGAAACTGTGATGAGTCAATGAGTCAATGGTATTTGGCTTTTATAA
>JAGFPH010014092.1:1748-21547 GCA_018207615.1 Philaenus spumarius | reverse complement strand
TATTTGTGGAAATTTTTAGGACCATTTGAGTTCAGTTTCTGTGGTAAATAAATCTTTGAAAATGTAATGTTTGCCGTCTTTGGCCGGACTGTAAATAACTGTCTGCTCTCGCCGTTGTTTGGTTCCTACTTACCACGCAGTGTTTTAGTGAGCTTACGCGTTGTTTAGTTTTGTTGTACTAGGTTATCGTGTGTAATTTCACAGTTCATGTTTGAATATTGTTCTTTTTATAATAATAATGATTGTTGTGAAATAAAATGAACGAAGACGACTGCAGTTTTTGTTATAAAATTACGTTAGTGGTGACGGAACTTTTGTTTTGAACCTGAGTGATTAAAATATTACCAATCAGTTTTGAAAAAAGCTTTTCTTACTAGTTTTTATCTACATAATACTGTTGTTAAGCAATAAAATAAATAGTTGAGGCAATTTTGTACAAGTTGGTGTCAAAACTAATTGTTTTTATAAAAACTCATTTTGTACAAACATTTTTTTTTCAATTATTATTTTTTTTATAATTTATTATTGTGTCTAAAAAATGTGTAAACCACTTAATTTTGTTTATAATGATATAGACAACAAAAAACAAGCAACAAATATAGGTCTTTCCATTGAATATTTTTCCAAAATTCTTGTTTATTCCGGTTTTTTGTTACAAATTTATATTTTTTTCTATAAATGAAAATTAAAAACATATACTTGAAAATAAAAATATATGTTTTTTTTCATACCAATCTATACTTTAGTCATTGAAAAAACTACAAAAAAAATCAGACTTTATAACTGACAGAAATACTTATTTTTGGAGTAAACATGTTACAGTGCAATATTCGCTCCCCAATAATTGGAGTGGAAAGAATTAATATGTAGCGCTATTTAGCGTAAAAAATCCATAAGAAGCGCCAGCCACTGTGTCTAGTGCTTATAGGGCGGTTTTCCATTATTTTGGTTGCCAGCCTCTCGTAACTTACACTGTGTTTTTCCTTTTTCAAATTTCTCTTTTTTCTGGGACTTTTCCTCTCCAGATGGTTTTCCAGAACCATCCTGTTAATTCTCCGTTTTTATTTCTATTTTAAACTAATTAAATCTATTGTTTTCCATTAATTAGTTCTGGCATTACGTTGGTATTACTGCCTGCACACTGTTGATTGGTTCTCCCCACTCCAAATTTTATATCATAACTCGGTCTTCTTTCCATTGTTTTTCTTTTTTTTGTTCCTAGCTTCTCGCGGCGTTGTCGGATTTTCCCGCAATTTGACTTTTCTTGCTGCATGTGTTTTCTTCTTTCACTTTGAATTCGAACGGTTGTCATGAGACATCACGTTCTCGTTCGCAGCCCGCACGTTCTTTTCTCCCGGAAAAGTCTCTGAGTTTTTCCTCCTTGTGATATTCTTTTTTACTCTTCATAGTTCCTTCGGAATTAACACACTAGCCGCCATTTCATTAAGTTTGCTGTATTTTTCTTTGTGTTGTGGGACTTATGATTTCTACGTTTTTTAAATTTTCTGGGTTAACTAATTTTCTGAAATTTATTTCATATTACTGGTGTTTTTATACATTAATACATTCTCCTACTATATCTTTAATTATTAGAAACTTTAATTTTCTTATTTAAACGGACTCTAAGGTGTGAAACCTCTCACCCTTTCTTCTAAATTAATATTTACATTTTCTTTGTTTTCCTTTCCTATTACATGTTATACTTTAACTTTATTTTTTACATACTTAAATGACGTCTGAATTTCGTCATTTTAGCTATTTTCTAAAATACTCTTAATTCTTTCCTAACTCATTTCACATTTATTTTAGGTCTACTCTTATATAAACCAAAAATACCTTTCTTTTCGGCTTTTGAGAAAATTTGAAATTTCCCCTTGTAACTTTAAACTTTAATTACGCAAGCATCTCTTAATATTACGATTTGGTAATTGCATGGTTAACACACCCGTGTTTAGTGTAATGTGTTCTCTTAGAAAAACCCAAATACATAATATTCCTGGTATTCCCTAAGAAATCATTAAATAGAGACTAAGTTATTATTTATTTCTGGACAAGCTATAGTTCAATAGTCAGTTTCCACTGATAACACCTCGCTATCCCCTAGTTTGTCCAAGGTTGCACGACATAAGTTCAAGATTTCCTTGCTGGCCTAGAAATATCGTTTTTTACAAAATTTTTGTAAAAAATGAAATTTTTAGGACGGGTCCTGCCCGTTATAAAACTTTAAATCCTGTAGTTGACATTTTGGAAAATGCTCAATTTTCTTCCATTTTAGGGTAAGTATACAAATAAATATTAAGTTGGAACTAAGCCTAATACATGTTATATAAAGTAACTGAAACAAGCTATTGACTCACATTTTTATTGTTTGGTAATCAGGATATTATATTACAAAATGATCAAGAGACCAGTTATAAACCTTATATTAAAAAACATATGTTAATTGTTTTGTTAAATTTCTTTTTCTCCTTTTTTCAACATTGGTTCCTCAAGGCCGGATTAATATAGCCTACTATATTAAACATTGAAAATTGTGGTTATGCTAATTTATGACCTTAGGCCTACTACTTATTTAAATTTACCAATTTGATAATTAACCTCAAAAATACTGGCCTAGGCTACATCTATTTCTCAATGAATTTCTTAAAAGTTTTATTATTCAATTTAATTTCAATGGTGATTTTTCTGTTTTGATTGTCTAACTATATAGCCTAGGCTACTATTGAAAATATTTTACATGTTTTCACATGTTGGCCTATAAGAAGTTAATTAATTGTCAATAATTAGAGATTGGTCTACTAAGTATATAACAAATTATTATATTATTTTGACTCTTTATAGTTGATAAAGCCAATATCTCTTATAATTTATTTGACAAATAAAATCAAAATTGTTCTTACGTTTGCTCAATTTAAGTGTTAGTACAACAGGCTTGTTGAAGAATTTTTATTTATGATATCATATAAATTATGTTATATCAATCTAGTTTATGAAATTTTTCAAAATGAAGTTAAATACATTTGTTCGAAAATCTGATTTAATCAAAGCTCGTATCACAAAGATATTAGAAGAATGTAAAGGTTTAACTATTCAGCTAGAAAAGTCAGGGAAAGATAGTTTATCTAAATATAATATTGAATGCATAGCAATTCATGACACTGAAATAAAACGAAAATATTCGGAATTTGAAACCCTTGTTCAAGCTGTAACTTTGGAAGTTGATGATGATGATGAAGATTATAAACAAGAAATAGTTTTTCAGTTGGAAGAAGATATCTACAGTGTGTTTGTTAATGCAACATCTTATATACATTGCTTACATCCAGCGCTTAATCTAACTAATTTAAACCATAAATCTAATTCTTCCGAAATTATTAACCAAGAATTTTCGTTACCATCTGTGAAATTACCACGTCTTGAATAACCAACATTCAGTGGTGATCTTAACACATGGATGACATATTATAATATTTTCGATACAACTATAATTCAAAATTCTCAACTTTTACCGGTACAAAAATTTCAATATTTACTTGCTTCACTTCAAGGTTATGCTCTTAATATAGTACGTCAATTACCAATCAATTACTGCACCAAATTTTCAAATAGCTTGGGACTTGTTATGTCAACGCTTTCATAATAAAAGAAGGTTGCTATCTTTGCATTTAAATAAGATTATAGATTTACCTATTGTACCTCATAATTCGTTAAAATGTCTTCGGCAATTTTTATCAATTTATCAAGAAAATGTTTAAGCTCTTGAAGCTTTAGGACATGACATTTCCGTGGAATCTAATTTATTAGTTACAATATTATTGAGAAAAATAGATGTGACATTGCGTAAAAAATTTGAAGACAGTCATAACAAACATAATTTGCCTTCAGCTGAGATACTAGTTAAATTTTTGGAAGATGAATGCATTACAACAGAAGACTCATTGTTTATCAATCCTTCCGTTAGACACAATGATTGCATAAAAAATCCAAATCTAGGATCTCAATCATATCAGTCTATTCAATTACAACTAGGAAAAACAGCTTTATTTGTCACATCTAAAACTAATTGTCAATTTTGCCAACAAGACACTCATAATATATATTATTGTTCAGACTTTTTATCAAAACCTCCACAAGAAAAAATTATACATTGTTCAGGAAAATAGATGGTGTGTCAATTGCCTTGGTAAAACATATCAGGTTTCCTCTTGTGAGTCTAAAAGAAAATGTTTTAAGTGCTCGCTGCCTCACCATACATTTTTACATAATGACGGCGTGCAACCTCGTACAGAAATACAGTACTCATCATTCAATGCAAATTCGAAATTTAAAAATAATTATCGAACAAAAAATCCTAACTCAAATTATTCTTGCACAAATGCCTAGAAACAATTACAAAAATCATTATCATCTCGAAGTCCTGAAAATAGCAATACTCCTGATAAACCATTAGTGGTTTTTTCTTGTCAGTTGCAACAGTCTAATTCAAGAGTCCTTTTGGCTACGGCTCTGGTTAAAGTTACTCATCAAGGGAAATCACTAGTTCTACATGCATGTCTAGACTCTGGAGCTATGGCGACCTTCATAAGCCACAGAGCTGCTCAATTACTCCAAGTGAAGCGATCATATACTCCAAAATACATACAAGGTATTTCTTCTATCCCAGTAAAGTCACTCGGACTTACAGAACTAACTATCTCGTCTCTTAACGATTCTTTTATGTCTTCTCCAGTACAAACTCTTATATTGGAAAAGATTACCTCAAATTTACCTGATATGCAAATATCGGCCCAAGTAAAAGAAGCCATGAAATCATTTACGTTAGCCGACCCTACTTTCCATTTACCAAGTCCGGTTGATGTTCTTATCGGATCTGATATTTTTCCAAATCTTTTAACAGGTCATAATTTTTCGTTAGGTCACAACTTACTTACGGCTGTTGGTACCTCCTTGGGATTTGTTATTATGGGTTCTGCTCCTTTACACATATCAGACAATAGTTCTGTCCCAGCTTATCTTACACTTTTATTTGCTCAAGATCATGACCTCAATAATACAATTCTTAAATTTTGGCAAACTGAAGAGCCTCCTTGTCAAAATAATTTAATGTCTGATGAAGATAATGCAATATCCATTCAGTTGCATGGTTTCTGTGATGCATCGGAATTGGGATATGCTGCTAATGTTTACATACGATGTGTCGATCAAACAGGAGATATCAAAGTGCGTCTCTTACTTGCAAAATCACGGGTAGCTCCTTTAAAAAAAATATCACTGCCACGACTCGAGCTAAACGGAGCTCATCTCCTGTCTCGCATCTTAAATTATTGCATTTCTGTCCTATCAAAATACATAATGATAGAATCAACTCACGCTTGGTGTGACTCTACGGTTACATTATGTTGGATTCAAACACCTTCGTATAAACTACGTACATATATAGCAAACCGTGTAACTCAAATTCAGGAATGGATACCTCCAACTTCATGGTGACACATAAGGTCATTGGAAAATCCAGCAGATTGTGTATCAAGAGGTCTCTATCCTAATCAATTACTTCACCATCAACTTTGGTGGACTGGACCTCCATGGTTAAATCAACCAACATCTGATTGGCCTAAATCCCAGACTACTCTTCCCGATATGAAATGTTACCCGAATTAAAACCAACACAGTGTGATGTCCTTATTACAACTTCACCTTCCAGTCATTTTACCAACTTATTAAATTATCAATCAACTTGGATAAAAATACAGAAAGTAATGGCATATATCCTAAGGTTCGTACACAACTGCCGATCTAAAACAAAATTTTCTGGATCAATAATGGGAAGCGAATTACATAAAGCTACTCTACTCATTTGTCATCTTGTACAAGAAGAGGAATTCCATAAAGATATTTTAAACTTAAAACAAAACAAACATTGTATGATTCAATTACAAAGACTCGTACCATTTCTTGATCAAGATGGTTTACTTCGTGTAGGAGGAAGACTTCACAACATTCTAATCTTTCTCAAGAAACCAAACATCCAATTCTGATGCCAAAGTGTCATCATATCACGCATCTTCTCATCGATTAGTATCATTTAAAATATCTTCACGCTGGTCCTCAGCTTTTACAATCACTTCTCTCTCAGCAATATTGGATTATATCAGCTCGTAGTGTGATTCGATCAAGAGTTTTCAAATGCATTCGTTGTTTTCGATGTAAACCAGTATCTAAACCTCCATTAATTGGTGACTTGCCAGAATCACGCTCTACTCCAGCTTCACCGCACATAGGCGGTATGTGGGAAAGTGCCATCAAATGCGCTAAGTACCATCTAAAACGGGTACTTGGTGATTACATTATGACTCTAGAAAAATTTACTACTCTGACCACAAAAGTTGAAGCAATTCTTAACTCACGACCTCTTACTGTGTTACCATCAGATCCATCTGAAATACAAGTCTTGTCACCAGGACATTTTTTGATTGGAGCTCCACTGGTTTCAATTCCTGAACCACGGGTTGATAATGTTCCTATAAACCGACTCAAACGCTGGCAGATAGTTCAAGCTTTTTCACAATGCATTTGGAATCGTTGGAATCTCGAATACCTACATACTCTGCAACAACGTATTAAATGGAATGTAAAGCAAGACAATCTAAAAATTGATGATGTAATCGTTCATGAACCAGACACACCTCCTCTCTCATGGTGTATGGGAAGAATCGTCTCTACATCTCCTGGTCCGGACGGCGTAGTCAGAATTGTCCAGGTTCATACTAATAAAGGCACATTTTTGCGCCCAGCAGTCAAAGTGTTTCCTCTACCTATTCACTAACTCATGATTTCTACATATACATATTACAAAATGATCAAGAGACCAGTTATATAAACTTTATATTAAAAAACATATGTTAATTGTTTTGTTAAATTTCTTTTTCTCCTTTTTTGAACATTCTGGTTGTGTAAAATAACTATTCTACTTTTCTTCAATAAAAAAGATCTCTTTCTTTCTATTATAATTTCTGGTTGTGCTTCTTATTAATGGGAATTATTAGTTATTACTTGATGCAGCTAATTACTCTTCAGCCTGAAAACGGTTGCAACTAATAGTTTTGTAAGTTGTTGTTTAAAATAAAAATACAGTCCACTATAAACTAATTTCTAATTTATAACCAAAGGAAACAGGTATACTTTGCAAAATGGTGGATGCCAATGTAGTGCTAACTTCCTTTGGCTAACATGTTCCATCTGTAATAGTAGCCTACCTGTTTCACTAATGCTAACAGATGAAGTAGGCCTTACATAGTCAGACATCTTGTTACTACTTTGTCAAACTGATGTGATCTAGTCTTACTGATTTCTTAATAGTTTACTGTCCCTTCACTATACTCTGTGCTGTTCAAAAATAATTAGTAAAATCAATTAAACTGTATCTTTAGAAGAGAAAGTTAATGTTTATGAATTAAGTCGTGATTAACCAATAAAACTTTCATTATCTCAATACCTTTACAGGATAATATACATTTAGAATTAATGTAGGCCTATTGAGTTAATTTATAAGGTTCTACAAATATATACTTTATTAAAAACAGTTTATAAGACTTTTTTACATATTCACACAAGATAAATAATGGTGTCAGTAGTATGTACATCATACAAAGAGTATCAGGTACTTGTATCAAGTACTAATATCAGTACCATGTTTTATCAGGTACATAAAAACCGGTACCAACCCGCCTATACCAGTAATGCGTGATTAGAAGATACAGTTGATATTGTTGAAGCTGATATGATGGCAAGAGTAAGGAATGTTTCGCCAGTGTTATCTAGTATTTTTTTTTTCATGGCTTCAGTGTTACCCCTGTTTTAAGGCAAATTACATAGTTTTCTGGTTAAGATTAAGTATCTTTTTTTACAAATTGTTATTAATTTAATTTTTGTATGTGCGTAGGTCTGAGTCTATATTAAATGAACCTGACCCCTTGGACCTCAGTGACATTAAAGATGTAAGTAGAATACAATTTATTAGTATTACAATTATTGTGTATCTATAATTTCAACATACCCACCTCAAAGTGTTAAGTTCTTATATAAACATCAAATAAGGAATAACATTTTATGATCAGTATTGTGTTTATGATTATTTGAATACAGTGAGTCGTCTACTTACAAACTTAATGCGTTCATAACAGTTGTTCTCAAGGCCAAAAGTTTATAATGGAAAATACGGTGTTTTGCGTAAGAATTCAAATTCAAAACTGTTTTTACAATTACTTGAATAAAGTAGAATTAATATTGTTAAAATAAACTGCTAAAGACAAGTGAATGTAAATCTAGGACAACATTTATTAAGTTTATACATATAAAAAAACTGCAGTGTTATCATATTATTTTAACCCAACCATCGGTCTGCGAGAATGTAGTTAATTTTTTTTTAGGTAGTGACCAGGGTGTACAACGTAGTAGGCCTAAGCTCCATTCCCCAGTACCTTCTTCCTGCCTAACCTTCTACCCCTCCACTTTTTTTGTTTAGTTTCTACCGACCCGTTTCTCGCATCATATCAATAAATTAAATGGTATCCGTTTAAGATACTGGATAGTTAGATTAAGGGTCTGTTGTAGTGGCGGCCATCTTGGATTTTTATCCCATAAGAGCAATGTTAAATTTCAAACCATTTAATTTGTTTACTTTTTATCATAAAATTGTTTGCAAGGTCTCATTTTAAGCACAGTCACAATACGCATCCGTCTTGCAATTTACATTTTTTTAAAAATTTGTTATGTAATTGACATTTTGTGAGTACAAAGTTTGAATTTTTTTCCTAACACAATAAAAAAATAATAATGAAAAATAATTTGCAAGCCGGATCCGAAATTTTATAAAGAATATTCAGTTTTTTTTTCAACACTCAATTACAAAAGATAGACTTATAAAATGGTTTGAAATGAGGCAATGTCAGCGCAAGAAATTGCACTGTTTAGATAGGGATATAGTGAGAGGCGCTTGCATTTCCGGTCGCTTTCTCGTTTACTGGAGCCACTGGCGGATCCAGGGGGGGGGGCTGTGGCGGCTGCAGCCCCCCCTTTGGGTTATTATATTTTTGTTAAACCGTCCAAGTGGCAGACTGCTCAATTGAGTAGTGTCAGACAACACAACTTGTATCGAATATTTCACCCACTAAATATTATCAAATCTCAATAAAACAAAATCCATTGGAAAGAAAATGGTTTAAACTCCAATTTTTGTATTTACAAATTTCTTCTAAAAAGTATATTTACATATGTAATTATCGTTGTAAAATTGTAGTTGCCTAAATCAATATTGATGCCGCGCTAGAAAGCGGAAACGACTCAAACTTGTCACTTTTTAAAGGCACATAATCGTTAGACAGACTTGTTTTGATAAGAAGATAAGGACACCACAGGATTTGTCAAGATTTTAACTTTATACCACGATCTTCTAATCATTCATCACTCTTATAGTTTCTTAGATATACATTTGTCTGTAAACCCTTGCAATTGGACAGTTTTCAAAACATGAGAAAGCACATTTTGCAATTGATGTATCTATTACAAAACTATATGCAGTATTCGTATAATAATGTTTATATCGATTTGAAGTGCAAGTTCTATATTTTCGTTTGATTGACCGAGCGAAGCGAGGTCTCCTTTTTAACTCGACCGTTCGGCATTTCGTCTGTGTGTCTGTTTGTCTCACAATTACGGCCATTCGCCTTGACCGATTTTGATGATTTTTTGCATGAATGTTCCTTTTCCTAGGCCGAGCCATGTATGTATACGGTTTTTTCTATTTTTCATTTTTAACCAATTAAATAAAATAAAAATGGTGGCCGGACCGTTTCTCTCAGTGTAAGCTTTGTTCCAAAGTCAGTTTGTGGCTTAACCGTAAGTAGAATCTAAAAACTAACAATATTTTGATGGTAGCAAATTCGACTTTCAACAAAATTGTATTCTTGATATTTTCCCGTATCTCTAACGGTAAGCTCACAAAATGGCCGTAAACTTCAAATTTGTTAAAAATCGTCCAAGTTTTTGTATTTCAACCATTTTTATATACGTTTATTCTAAACCAATTCAAAAGTGTTCCATAGCTTTTTTTGTAGATAAAGGTTCAAAGAATTCATATATGCCTGTAAAAAAAATGATTGAAGTAAAATTAACAAAGTTATTAGCTCAAGAAACAAGCATGTTCAGTAACGAAAGGAAAAAGTTCAAATTTAGGCCTACATAAAAAGTAGTAAAAATTATTGTAATTTTTTCATAAATGTAAAAACGTTTCGTAATTTAGTTATAAATATAATTGTATTACAATATTTATCAATTTCAGATTTATTATTTTGAAAACACCTACTGCAAGACTGAAAAAAAACTAATCCTGTTTTGAATAGTAATTTAGGAATATATATTTTGCCCAAAAATTACATATAATAATAAGAAAGTGTAGAGGATAAGAAAGTGTAGAGAATAAATCAAAGAATTAAACTGTATACTTGTAAATTATCATTGTAAATTTCATAAAAGTATATGTCTTAGCTTTACTTGAATTACAAAATGAGATGAAACAAATGAAACCTCTCGGCGATAAAGGACATACAAAAAATGACCGTTGGACACCGTGGGAAGTGTTGGTACATGGGTTGAGATCACTATCACGACGTTTTAACATCGTCAGTTTTCATTATTTCTAATATTGGAATATGATATATAATATGGAAATTATGGAACTGTAAATACATTGCTAAGTTTTAGTTATTTAAGTATGTAAATATTTAATTATATGTTGTCCCTCTATAACGCGATATTTTTAGCTATCTTACGCATTATTAACCTAAATAAAACACAATGCCTCTAAAAGAAAATCTTTAGCAGTTAAAGCTCAGCAAGAAGAAAAAATCTTTTCAAGCAAAGAAAAAAACGAGAACTAGAAATCCAGGAATCGCAGGAATTGCAAAATAATGTTTCATTGGATATGGATAAATCTTGTGCTTACTTCCTTACTGGCACACTATTTTTAATCTGAGCTTAAAACCACATTTGTCATTTGCGATATTTTTAGCTATCTTACGCATTATTAACCTATATAAAACACAATGTCTCTAAAAGAAAATCTTTAGCAGTTAAAGCTCAAGAAAAATGAGAACTAGAAATCCCGGAATCGCGGGAATTGCAAAATAATGTTTTACTGGTATATAGGTAGGCTACTATACGTTTGTGAGAATTTTGATTAGCTGTTGTAGGAGACAGCCGCCCCCTCCTTGAAAACCGGCTGGATCCGCCCATGACTGGAGCAGACCCTTAAGGAATATTTTAGGATCCAAAGCAGTCAATAAGACAAATTGGACAGTCTATAAGACTATTCCAAAGCAGGAATAGTTTCAAAATTTACAGGAAACTGCACAAGCAGGCCATACTATACACACCACTTTTAATCATCCCTACAACCTCAAAATATCAGCTTATAGTCTAATTGTTTCATACATAGAGCACTCAACGTACCTGTGAACAAAACAGATTTTGACCAGGAAATAAAAACAATAAAACAGTTAGCTACATTAAAAGGATACGAACACGCAATAATAAATTGAATTATAAAAAAGAAAAATAATAAAAACCAAATAAAAGAAAACCTAAATACATTACTGGAATACCATGGGACATTAAAAATTATCGCAGAAAAATGTTCCCAAAACAAGTTGACAAACTATCCTTTAAAACTAAAAATAGCTAGAGGTATTTGGTTAACTAAAGCAATCAAACCAAAACCCAAAGAAGATTGCATGTACATTGCAATCTATATAATATTATATAAGAAGTAGAATATATAACATAATTTGTGATATTTGCAATATGCATTATATCTGTCAAACAGGACCTGCATTCTAAGAACACATCCTCTAAAGCAAATTGAACCTAACACAGTCTAAATATGTAGAACAGCTAATAGATACAGGTTGTACTTGGAATGTTAGCGGGCCCAATAAATTAAGTTTAAACAAAACAATGATTGTGTATTTAACCTGGTTACCGTAGGAGCCATGGAAAACTGCCAACTCACCCGATCTAATGCTAGAAAAAAGCCAACTTATAACAACTGCAAACACGATTAACCAGCTATGACTAACATAAATTTACTTATAAACTTGTTATAAAGAAAAACACAAGACACCATGTTTGGTAGACAAAAAACAAGACCGACCAACGCTATATGCCGTCAACCATAAATGACTTACATCACGGAACTATAAACTGACATATCCGGTAGCCGAGAACTATAAAAGGTGGGGACTATAAATGAGATCTGGTAGCGACGAACTGAAATTCTCAGCAGGCCATAATTAAATTAATTATTTAATATAGTTGTGAACATTTTGGCCGTAAGAGTTCAACAATCCCAAGATTGTGCTATGAAAAAAGATGACGTCTTGACTTTTGCACAGTTCACGGATATGCCCATGCCTACTAGATAATCGGTGATATTCTACATAGATAAATTTAGGCCATTATCTTGCATAATGCAGAGGAGAAGAGAACTGCAGGCTGCGCTCATCAGGCTGCTGTTTTCCCCACTACCACTGCCTCTCTTGCAAATTTACCGTCGGCGTCTGTCGCAAATTTACGTGTATCGCGCTATGTTCTGAAGCTTTATCATACTTTATCAACCTTATTAAAAAATCGAAGATATTCGAAATGTAGTAATATAATTTCTACTTTCAGAATCCGTTTGGTAAATTTAAATCAGGCCACTCCACTCAGGTTAATTGAGCGCATTATGCAAGATAATGGTCTAAATTGTTTATACTGCAATTATGCAAAAACTATTAATGCGACAAATTTAATTTTCTTTCTGTTTGAAGTACTGTTACGAATTGATGGGGTGTGTGATCAGAAATATATATTAGTTATATTAATTATTAGAGTTAGTATGTTTAGTGTAAAGATATTACTTTGCGTAAGACAGATAGAGGTAAACAAGGAAGCATAACAAGGAAGGATGAGCTTGGCGGAAGTGTTTTTGTGATGCACGGAAGAACAGTGTAGTTTGTCAACACGGAAGTTAGATGGGTTATATAAGCATAACCCTAATCTAGATTCGAGGCCAGTCTGTTAAGGTGTTGGGCCGGTAGCTAGGCCAGTCTGTTAAAGTGTGGGGCCGGAAAGCTAGGCCAATTAGCTAGGGACGTTTGGCCGGGACTTGGCCAAGTATTGTGATTGAGAAGCTAAGGGTTGGAAGCTGGACAGCAAGAGACAAGTCATCACTACGAGAAGTCTACACGAGATTGAAGGACGAAACCGGTTCTGCAATAGAACGAGATTTGAGTGAGTCACAGAATACTTAGTCTATTAATATCACATTGAGTTTGGAGTCAAAAGAGTAACGGGAAAGTTTAATTAAAGTAAATTCAGTAGCTTTGTTTACCGAGTTCTTGTTTCAGTATGTCATACGAAAGTAGTATCTAGTAAAGGAAATGTATGTAGAGCATAAGTATAGGATAATGTATCAAACCATATTATGTTTATGTTATTGCATTGTACAAATAAATATAGAGAGATAAGTTTTGCCACTGAACCACTGGAATGCATTGTTATTGATCTGTCTCTTTGTTATTAACATATTAACCTAGTGTTTGAACCCGTGTAATAAGGGTAGCTATTTCAACCCCAAACAGTACACATAATAAACAATAATTTTCTGAAAGATCTGCCCTTAACATTGTAAATTAACAAAGATATGAACTTTTAAAAATGGTAGTTTTTAAGCGTTTTTCCGACTATTCTCATTGAAATGTGGTCCAATCAGGGTCTATGAAAAACTAATTTGTAGGTTTTTTGGAAGTATCGTGATTCATTCATAATTTTTTTAATATTAATAAAAAAAAAATTTAGTCATTTATTGTAATTTTTATTTATACATAATGGGCTCCTTGCTGATAGATTTTGTATTTTACATATCCTTGTGCTACGCTTAAAGTCACTGTGGATGTTGCTTGCTGTTACATTCAATAACAAAATTAGCCTTCTTTTTGCTCTATTGGCATGACTAAATGCGCTAAGACAATTGGCTCAATGGTACATATTTTACAGACAAGACCTATAGCTGTAGCCCATGAACACTAAATCAAGTTTTCCTTATATCAAACGAAAATTTAGAATTTATACTAAAATCCATATAAACATCAAAGTACAAGTATATCGATTTGTACTAGATATATCGATTACAAAATATGCTTGCTCATTGGTTGAAGAACTACAATTACAAATGATGATTACATAATATTTAAATATACGTTTGGAACAAATTTGTAAATACAAAAATTAATGTTTAAAAAATTTCCTTTCCGATGGGTATGTGTTATTGTGATTGGATGATTTTTGGTGAATAAAATATTCAATACAATCAGACGATACAATAATGCAGTCTGCCACTTGCTTGACGGGCCGAGATGACACTAAAGTGTTATTTGGTGCTTGTAGGGTTAAATCACACACAAATCAGCTTTAAAAAGATGTTTTGGGAGGGGGTGGTCATGACCCTCCCCCTGTTTTCGCCCCTGAACATAATTTATAAAATTGTGTCCTGTAAAAAGTTAAAAAAAAACAAATTCAAAACTGACTATGAACCAAATACAACTTAGTTAAGTTGTATTCAAAAATTTAGATTAGTCATAATTGAAAATGTAAGGAAGAAATAAATATATAGGTACGAAATCTTAATTTTACAACCTTTATACAAATTAGTTATAAGCTAAAGTAGAAAAGTCCTAAAAAAAACTTCTAAGCTTTGTTTTAGGAGTGGGCCTATTCCAAACTTGGGAAAGTTAACAAAAATATTTAACTGGTTAAAGTTAAAGTTAATGTGTGAAAAAAATAACTGATTTAAGTTAAAGTTAAAACCAAATTAACTGATTAAAGTTAATAGATAAAATACGGCACGACATAAGGTTTCCAGTCAAAATAACACTCAAATATTTTATTTAAAACATAGGTAACATTACAAATCAGTCTGATATATAATAGTAAAATCACAATTAGAGTAACATTACATAACAATCATTCAAATTCAAAACATAATGAAAGCAAGAATTACTCAAAGTCACAAACATAGTCAAATTACTAATTAAAATACTTATTAAATTTTAGGAGCAATTTAATTTCAAAATTTTTGTCTGACAATTACTATAACAGGGCAAAACAACTAACCAACTTATAACAAATGAACGAAACTATCCAACTGTAATGGCATTCGTAGACCTCTATACCCAAGGGCTAATTGAATGACATTGATGGGCGTGACGACGGCATTGCTGCTGGTTTACGCTAGCGCTAGCTACAGTAGAGCGTCGATTATACAAAAGTCAGTTATTTCAAACGTCAATCATCCGAATGCGGTAATGTACTGTAATAGTATATTACGTTAAAAGCCCGGTAAATAGGGTTTTTCTGTGTGAGCATGATAGTTCCCGCGCGAGGCTCAGCCGAGTGCGGGATTTTCATACAAGCACGGAAGAACTTGCCGGGCGAGTTAAGTACGATATTTTTCATTAGTCTGTACTACACCAAAAAAGTAAGTAAGACATGATGACAAATCATTCCGGGCATCCGACAAATTAACTGACTTTTCACAGAACTACTAGTTTTATTATTTATATTGGGTAATCCTACATCTTTGTTTACAGTTTCTAATGTTAGTAATGGATGTACATTTTATTTTTATAGTGTATAATGTAGTAAGCTTTGTTTCAAAGTACCTTCCTCCTGCCTTACCTCACCTCTTCAAACCCTCCATTTGTTTGTTTTGTTTCTACTGATCAACATAACATTTTCATTATGTAGATATTATAACATAAATCCACAAAATAAACTTTCATACACTAACAAAAGTTTTTAATTTGTGTTTGACAGACCCCTTATTACGATGTCTTATGTCTCATATTACTCATACTAGTAACTACCCGTAACTAAGGGTCAAACAAGATAAATCCTTTTAATTATAGCACTCTGGTAAAGCTGAGTTTCACACCAATCTTGAATTTCAATAGTTTTCCCATTTATAAGTGTGTTATGTTTTTAAATAGTGTGATCTTTGTTTCAGACCAAATTGTTTCCATACTATGAGTCAGCTGAGTCATCAAGCAGTTCCAACACCACTGGTTAGTTTAGTTTAGTATTGTTTTATTTGGGTTTGTGTCTATAGAGCCATCTGTCACAGTGACTAATTAGATTGTTACTGCTCTACTTCGAAGTTTTAAATAATGTCTTTTACCCTACAGCATAGGGGCATGCAAGTTTCCATGCTTTTATGATGGTCAGAAGATAGTTTTGTGGTAATCAAATATACCTCAACACCATGCTTAGCTTCTGCTGAAATTGATGGTGATGTTTTCACTTGTAGAAATTTTGAAGCCAATCACTATTTTACTTAAAGAGAGTAATTGGAGAAAAAGGGTGTTTAAAGAAACAGCGATTATGTCTGTAAGAAGATACTGTATTTCTCAGCCTAGTTCAACCATTAGTGTGGTGTATTTACCCTTAATTCGAAAAGAAATAAATAAACTTTTTGACAGGCCTATTAAGGAAATTGATAACGTAAACGTTGTGGCGGTTGTTCCTCGGAATGTATGTGTTGTGCGTGTTATTTTTAATCTATAAGGTGGGTAAAATCCATTATACATTTTTAAATGTCAAATAACCCACCTACAATGTATTTCAAGATAAAAAAGAGGTAAAGTTAGTTGATGCTCTTGCATTTTTAGCCAAAGATACTTTCATCAGGATCCACTCAGGATATTTATTCCAGAAAGTTTTCATAAAATTTAAATTGTTTTAACATTTTTGAACAAATGTCCTTCAGTCAATTTAAGTTTAGTTCCACCAATTAAGGACCTGAATTTAATTTGATTTATTGTTATTATTCTTGTAGCCTACTTTTAGGCATTATTTTAATAGTTTTTTAAGCTAAGAATATAAGTGTTTTCTAAAGAATCTATTATGACTCTTAATAATGACATGCGAAAACTTTAAAGGTTTTTAAAAGTATCCTTTGAAGTTTTAATCGACATAGCCACTGCACGCAAGAAGAATCAGACGTTAAATTTTTCACCTTTAAAAGAAAAAACCTGTTGCATTTGTGCAAGCTGAGTTTCATCTTTTTATAATACATCAAAATAGAATTCACTTACATACATTATTTTAGCCTTTTCTCGATTGTAACGGGCCCCTCGCTGCCAGTCCGATTCACCTGCGCCTGGATCCTCCAGCGATGGTGTTTTCCCTTGTTGGGTGTACCTTCGGCAATCGTGCGAGGCTACGGGTGTTGTCAGGATGGTTGGTTGCGAGAAGGTTCTTTAAAGAAAGGGGTAAACGAGTAGTTGATTTAAGATCGTTTATTAAATCAACTCGGCTGGTCCCGTACTAAACTAAACCAACACTAACAGTAGCGTAACTAGGTAGGAAGCTTCCTGGAGCATGATGACCTTGGCGCCCCTCATTCGGTCTTTGACTTGAGTATTACGAAAATGTTCATACAAACTCAAATAAATGTAAAACAACTATAGCGAATTCCAAAAATCAAAACAAATCTGTTTGATCATCAATCTTATAATTAATACTAATTAAGAATATAATTAATGACATTAGAAGTAAAATACATATTGTAAGGTTATGTAAGTTATTCTGTTTTCAAGGTGTTTTGAATTGTAATATTTTAAAGTTTTGGGGGCTCTACCATATCCTTCTTACGGATCAAATTTTAGCTTGGCATGTGGGCTAACGACAATTGAATCTAGGTTGAAATAATTACAGAGCTTGTCACAATATTGTTTGTTATATTATTAAAATTTTCAAATAATTTCTACAGTAAATAATCAATAAGATGCAAATTATAAAACAATTAAAAGTTGAAATTTGAGTTGGCCATTCTCAAATAAAACATACATTAACAGAAGAAATTTATAATATTAATTCCTTAATAGTTAGTAGAAAATGTAACAACTATTCTAAATTCCAACACCATTAGTCTTATTTTGAATCTACTCCTTTTCAACAGTCTAAATGAATGCTTTAAAACATTAACATATTTGTAAATTAACTCATTATTAATATGATTGAAATTTATATAACATAGTGAATTTTTAATTGAATAGTAACGCTTTAAATTGGATTGAAATAGAAATTACCTTCTGGTTTCTCAGCTAGATTATTTACAAATCTACCTAATGATATCCGAACCAATTCTAATTGCTTTTGAGGTGCTTTAATCAAACCCTCTATCAGCTAATTCTTATTGAAAAGGTCCCTACTCCTAATACTTTTCTTCACCCACAAAATGACACTTATAATTATTACAATATAAACTAGAATATTATTTCGTTTGATAATTCTACTAACCCTCGAGATCTGTTTTACATTAATGATTGGTTTAAAGCTACTTACATAATTTGGCTCTCTCACTTTCCCACACACTAGGCACTTATGGACTTATTTATTTTCACTAAACACTGCACTTGATTTTATTAATTTGAACGCACTCTTTTGGTGATTTTACGTTGGTGAATTCATGGTTGTAATTCTAATAAATTCATAACTTCTGTTGGATAATTTCGCACTCAAATAATGATTCTGTTTGATGATGAAATGATGATGATAAGATTCTACTAATGCATTTTGAAATGTGTACTCCCTGTGTTTCTCACTTGAAGGTTTTTTTAGACAGACCATGTTTTTTCCTCCAAATCTCCCACCTCTTTATTTCACGATTATTTCTTCTCTGATTGGATAATTTCAAATATGGATTGTTCTGATTGGCTTTAGAGCTTAACATATTTGGCAGTATTTTTTGCTGTGTACCTGCATTCTTTGTTCACAAAGAATAACGCATAGCTGTGTATTTGTGTCCAAAGTAATTAAAGCTGGTACATCCGTTACAACTTCCTGTTGAAATAATATCTGTCGCAGCTATCTTTACTAAGATTTATTTATGTAATTATTTTATTTTATTTTTTAAAATTATTATTAATAATTTTCTTAGTAAGTTCTAATTGGTTGCTGGTATTTAACAACAACCCTGACAATATCAGGAGCCAAATAATGTTAAGTACTTTAGATTTTGTTGTATATAAAAATCTTACAACTACTTCCTTGCCTTTACACTGGCGATTTGATTTATTATATTGTCATAGTCCAGGTTCAATGATCAGCTATCGATATCATTGCTAATGAGCTCAGGCGAAGTTGTGACATTGAGTTTCTTATAACTCTTGATTAATTTATAAAAAATTTCATATCGTTCCGATGTCGCAGTTGAAACAGGCAGGGTTAGAAATATTAGACAGGCAGTGGTGACATCAGGAAAACTTGTCGCCATTTGAATTATCAGCGTTTTCGCTAATCCTCTGAATTTGTCAGCTGTTTGTTGTGTGTTGAGAAGCATACTTTTAATCTCAACAGCTGTAGACCCAAACCAGGAAAAATATCAGATGATTATTGTTGAACTAAAAATTCACTTGCTTCTAAAATCTTGCCATCATTAGAGACAACAAAAACGAAGAAGCATTTGAAACTAGAACATATATCATATATGGCAAGAAAATGTTCTTACAACTGTATTTTCAATATATCTAAGGTTCTGTTGAAAACTTCCGCTTGAAGACATTTTTCACCAACTATTGAAGTGTCAGCTTGTAACTCATCCATTATTTTTTTCATCCTTTTAAGCCTTTTTTCAGGAAAGTCTGTAGGGATTTAAAATTTTTCACAGGTAACTAGTGCTTGACTTTTAACTCCTGACCAAT
>JAGFPH010014091.1:11589-24625 GCA_018207615.1 Philaenus spumarius | reverse complement strand
ATGAGTTATGTAGCAATTTTTTTCACTTTGTTTAACCGCTTTCTAACTTCAGAATTAGCGATGCTCTGTCTTTTCTTGATTTTTTTCATACAAAGTTTGAGGTTTAAGTCCTTTATTCTTATTATTGTTCTCATTTTAATGTATGATGTAATAACCTCCAATGGGAAGTCGTTACACTTTTGTGACACTGCCATTGCTAAGTCTTTCACTACATTTTGTCCATTCTTGAGTAAATTATCTCCATGGAATACTTTTAACTCCTTCTCACAAACTTGACTTATTCATATCCATTGCTCTGACGGCTCCACCAGTCCACCCTGTGTAAAGAACAGGAATTATTGTAAGTCATTTAAATAGGTAATGTTTATGTGTTTACTAACACGCCGTTTTTACACCTGCAACACGTTACGGTGCTACAATGTGAGTGCAAATTATATAGTTTTTAAAAGGTTATAATAATATACAAAATTTGTGAGTTAAAACTTTTTTTCTATTTAAAATCGCACATTCCCTACTAATATCTATATAAATAAAATTAGAGTTTTGTCTATACATTGCTTAGAATCATAAATGTTTTGGTTATTGTTTCGTTTCATACAATAGGAAAGCCGAAACGCGTCTTATCTCAATTTCTGCCTGTCTGTATCTCAATTTCTGTCTGTCTGTATGTCTTGTGACGCTCAAGATGGTATTTTACGTTGTCTTCTCCGGAAAAACGAGAAAACAGATTAGGATGAAACAATTTTTTTTTATTCTCTAAAAACTAGATAATGTTTTTATCTACTTGAAACTGGTGTTATGTCCTTTGGAAATAAAATAACGAACACTCAAAAACCCAGTTTTGTGCTATATTAGACACAATTTTTTGCAAGATGTCTTACATAACTTTTTTACATAACCATTATTACAGGAAGATCGTCTCTGCGCGTGTGTTTAGTACTTATCTGCTAGGGAATTATGCAAAACTATGCATTTTATTGTAATGATTATTTATTTATGCTTTTGCACTAAGTAATAATAAAATGTAGTATTCAATCTTACCTGTGACAAATGTCGAATCCACGAGATTTAGTTTTCTGAAGTAGACGTATAGCTCAGTCGGTGTAGGTTACAACTACCAGTAATTTGCAATACGGCTGATTTTTTTAAATAATTACCTTAAAGTATGTAGATTAATATAAAAAAGTTTACCAGTCGATTTTTTTTCGATATTCCTTAATATTTCGAAGTGGGATGAAGATAAAGAAAAATAAAAATACCACCGTTTAGTGGAAGTATTTTTCAATAAAAAAGATCATATGTATTTCTTTCCTCCGAGCAATGGTTTGTCTGGAAAAAAATCGATAATGCAGGTATTTATTTTGCAGCAGGGAAAATCACTAAAAGTTGAAATCTCATTCATATATGAAGCGTTGGCTCATTCTAAATTGGCTGAATTTTAATATATCGAATTGAAATTTGACATAGGAATTAAAATATATATCTGGACTTATCAATAGGTTTCTCGATTTTAGGAGTACCGGACCCATGAACTAATCTATGTTTCTTTTACCTTCATCTCGTCATACTGCAGAACTGCAACCTTTTCATGTTTTTCTTTTCTTTCACCAGCTACTTTCATCAAATGGAAAATATCATCAAAAAACCCTCTTCGCATATTAATATCGGTTATCCATCTGTTCAAAGTAGACAAACTTGGCAAAGGAAATCGGCATTTTCTTTGAAGTTATAAGTATGTTCGTTTTCCAAGATAACGCAAAGTTAGAGCTTCTGAAATTTCATCGTTTGTCCATTTAACTCTTTTTTTATTATTTTCAAACAATAAATGTAACTGATTTTTTGTGAAAATTGTACTAAGTTTGTCTTTAACTTTTTTTCTGTTAACTTTTGTTTATGTTTTTTCCCATTCAACGCCTTAAAGAAGTTTGAAAGCCTACGAATTTTTAAAGATTTTTTCCTAAAAATGTGCTGTTTCTTCAATAACTGTGCCTTGAGAATATTATTTTCTTTCTGTAGTTCTATACATCTTTGATTTTGACAGCTAACTGGTGACTCGATGGTTTCCGTCTCATTTTTGTTTATAAATAACATTTCGGCTTCAGACAAACTTTCAGAAACTAACAATGAATCGACAAGTTTTTTGTTTTTCCTGTTTAAATACCTGTCTTTTCTTTTTCCTACCAAGCTTCCATTTTCTAAATTTTTAAAATTTATAGTAGGCCTAATTGCTAGTTTTTGAGAAGGAACAGCTGTGGGTTTGAGCTTTTTTTTACTAGGTACATTCAATAACTCTGCTTTATAAGATCTCGTTCATAGTCCTCAGGCAAAAAATGGTCTGTCACGAAAAAATACAGAACACGAATCAGGGTTCCATTTCCCTTCCCGCCTACAAAAGTGAACCCATTTATTCCTTATTTCAAGGTATTTAGGAAAGTTAAAATAGACCACGCCAACGACCATTGTTTTGATGTGGCTATTATTGCAGACAGCAACTGTACACCGTTTACCCGGCATTTCTTTAAAATAAAACAAACTAATTGTTACATACCGTGTGAAGTTAACAACGACGTCACAACTACTGAGACACTATTAAAACTAAGTTCCGATACACTTGTAAAAGCTGATCAATACAAAACACTAAGAACCAAAACACAACCTCATGGTACGAGTGATTATACTGAAATACTAAAATGGCGGGCGGCAGAGCAAGAAGCAGATGGCTGTGCCAGGTCACTGCGTGACGTCAAAGCTAGCAAGCATTGTGGACTGCAGGGCGAGGCGGGTATGCGTCAACCTATATACTCTATCAACCTTGGACTGGATGTACGGTATCGGCGACTATAGCAAGCTACGTATATTATCAACCCCAAAACTCTAAATTCAACGTGACTTTATCAATAGACCAAAATACTCTGTTTTGTTAACTCAGTACTTTGTCTTCAACACGTCTTACTAATTCCTTCTCTTGACTCGTGACGACTCTTCCAGACGTTCCAACGGTCCAGATCTTGACCTGCACAGGCAAACTTGCAACTCCTCAACTCACTAGTCACCCGGCCACTCCACTCTGGCCAAGATTCGGATTATCCTATATAACCCTTCTAGCTTCCTGTTGACATCTCCAATAAAACAATCGCTGCTTCTGTAGCAGTTGTTTTGTTCCGCGTTGCACGACCACTTACGCATCTGTATCTATCTTGCACAACTCAATAGCTTCACATTAACTATATTAACTCTATAACTAAAATAACTAAACCTACCCTCGACTAATCGTAACAACACCCATATAATTGTTTCTAAAAAAGAGCAGCACTTCAGGAAGTATATACAGGGAAGAGTTAAAATTTTTAATTTCGTAAATAAATTTCTGCAAGATTGCCTACCTTTTAAATTACAAATTATACTTATAAAATTCTCTTTTGAATATACATTTTTTTTCCAAACTCTGATGAGTTCCCCAAAGAGCAACACTATACCTGAGGTGAGAATACACATATGCAAAATATAGCCTACTGTTTAAATTGTAGCCTATCTGGACTGGAAATACGTTAAACAAGCTGAATTAAGTTTATTTGAAATAAAGGTAATAAATATGTGATTTCCAGTTTATGTTTTCATCAATTACCACTCCCAAACATGTTTACGAGTCTGTACTTGGTTCTAAATGATTAATTGAAATTTTGTCTTTTAATTGTTTACAACAGAACTGCACTAACCGAGTTTTATTTGTATTTAGTTTGAGACCATTAAAAAATAAAATGTCTGCCATAGTCAGTGATAAAGTAACCGACTTTTCTAGATTTATTATTATTCTTCCAAAAACACATTAAAATGATGGCATCAGCAAACAGGACAGTTTTTGCTTAGCCAATATTATCAGTAGGTCATTTATGTCGATTAAAAACAGTAAAGGACCCAATATTGATCCCTGGTGCACACCTCGAGAATTTATTTCCCAAGAAGAGCAGTCCAATCCATAAGAGTCTGTATAGACTACTCTCTTCTTTCTACATGTTAAGCAGGACCGCAACCAAACATTTGCTTCTCCACAATGCATGTTCTTGTCCAGTGAGCGAGTTATAGCATCTAGTATAATATGTTACATTTAGTCACTTTTTATTACATTTAGTGAAATTAATTATTTATAGAAATTCTTGTGACTAAGTCCAACATACTCCCTTGGGTAAAAAAACGGGTAGGCCTATACCAAATCTCGAGGAAATCCTTACAGACGTTTACGAGAAAATATTTTAAAAATATACAATTTCCGGAAAACTCGCAGAAAACAAATTTTGCGGAAATTGATAGGTACTACAACGGACTCCTTGAATAAAAAACCCTTTGCATACCAAATCTCGAGGAAATCCTTATAGCCGTTTACGAGATAATATTTACAAATATAAAATTTACAGTAATTTTAAGCCTATATTTAAATTATATTATTTATATAGATGTAATTGTTTTTAAATATTTTTTATGTAAAATTGTAATTAATTATGTAAAAGCTATAGGGTCTACGTTTATACTCTGCATGTCAACTTGGTTGTTGGGAAGCCTAAAACGTGTTATTTTGCATCTTAATTTTTACAAATTGTCCATGCCCCCCCCCCCCCCCACCCGTTGTTGTAACCCCCTCCATACGGTCTTCCTGGTTACGCCTATGGTGCGAACGCTATTTTTCACCACACTACACAATAAAATAAACACTATATAAAATTAAAAAAGAATATTTATTTAGCACACATGAAAATGAAACTTTGAGGTTATAAACTAGCTAGCTATGGAAAGTACAGTTTTACCTCAGTTGCTAGGCAACGGTGAAAATAACAATTATGTGTGTGCCACTAGTCTGTCGGCAATACCTATTGAATCATTTGCCATATGGGCCTATTTCATAACGAAATTATGTTGAGATATACGTTCATATTTTTACCGCCCACCCCATGTTAAACGTCCCTATCCCGAGCGGCGTGTAAAGTTCTTGTTTACAAGCTGCATGATATGTAATAGAAGCTCCATGATATGTAATAATGCATGTTATTTCATTACAACCCGCTACTAGTTCGAGAAGTGGTCGCAAGAGCGCTAGTAGTCAGCGTCAGCTGTTTAATTTGAAACAATCAATTTTGCCATAACTGAGTTGTTGTTTTCGTACAAACGTAACCTCAGTTTATTGTTTTAATATAACGGCCTATTATAGTTGATGAAAATGAGTGAATCTGAAGAAAGTAAACTGTTCTAACTGTGTTTTCAACATATATAGCAAGTAAATTCGTGTAATTTGTTGTAATATTTCCCATTTCATAAAATAATAAATGTGTATTTAGTTGTAATGTCTCATTGTTATTTATATGCCTCGTTGTAAGAGGGGGGTGCTGACTTAGGGGGGGGGGGTGGTAAAGTTGTGTACGTACCTAAAGCTGTAAGCGCCATGACAGCCTTGGGCTTTAAGGCTCGGCAGACCCAGCCACCATCTTGAATTTCAACTCCCATAAGAGCAATGTTAAACGGGTAATAAGATTACTGGAGTAATAATGATCAGAAAATTATTCTGAACGTGTCATTTAAAAGGTTAGAACAGTCCGAATGTGGATGTCTTTTAGTTTTTTAAATTTGTTTTTAACTAAATTTGTTCTTCGACTTAACTCAAATTCAAAGTTTGCGATTTTTTTTCTTATTCAATAAAGCAAATATCAAAAATGTAAAAAGACATCCACATTCGAAGTTTAATTACCTTTAAAATAAAAATAGTTTCAATAATTTTGGATAATTTATGACGAAAAAATCCTATGTATTGTGGAAGCATGTACTCGCCGAATTTGCGTTCCTTATCGAGTGTTTAGCCCGCACTCTGGTTTTTATCACATCAACTTGTTGCTCGCGGAGGAATACTAGAAAAATAATAAATCCGTTAATTTTGAATATGTGATAGAAAGCTGTGTTTAATAAAATGTATAGATTTTTCAATATGTACTATAAATATGGGTATTCCAACTCAGTATTGGATTATGACCCATGTTTGTTAACAATATAACTAACAAGGTTGTATTTACATAGCATAGCCCATGTTACTTAGGAGATTATATACATTGGTTAAAAACAAACAATTTAATCGGATAAATATTAAGTCGTTTCAAACATTTAATCATATTTACCATAACTTTTGAACCAAATTAATAACTAATGTTCCGGCTAACAAGATGTAGTGGTTAGTTACATTTGATATTATAGTCGCTGTACATATATTTTTAACATGTGAACCAAATTCATTGCTGATTTTTGTTCGAACTTCGACTCAATGTATGTCGTACATCCGCTGTGTGTCCAGCAAAACCTACGATCATTGCTCCAGACCCGCTAAAATAAAGTCACTCATACTTTCGTTTTGCAAGTAGCACTAGCAGAGTAGTGTTTGTCTAACAGAGGCGGCCTTTTCCGAGAAAACTGTTCCCTCGTGCCGATCGGAAGAAATTTTGCATTGAAGGCAATTAGTTTGTTTTATCCTGACCTCGTAATCGTAAATTCCTTCAGTGGTGCGTGAAAAATAGATAGACTGAACTTCGTATTTGATTTATTATTTTTATCGTATTGTTATGTTTATCGTATTATTATTTACATTTTTGCAGTTAGATATCGTATAATTATTACCATTCGAATTGTTATAGTTACCGTATTTGTATAGTGTTTTTAACATTTTTTAAATTCTTATTTTTTATAGTTACCGTAACACTATTAATATTAGTTTAGTTAATTAATTCGAAAGCATACAATTAGTTTTTAATTTTTAACCATAGTGTATTGTGGGATCTAAATCCATAAGACAAATTCAGAAAACTAAACAATGCGGCGGAGATAGACTAGCTGGGTAAAGCGACAACACGACTGTGCAATAAAACTGCCAAGGGTCATCGGTTTACCTGGTTTGCAGGGCTACGACAACACGACGGTGGTGCAGCTACGATTGGGCTCCGTCGTGTTGTCGTAGTCTGCACGGCTTGACCGGGGTAAACCTTGATGAGGGTTTGACAGCCAATAGTGATAATATTTAGCCCTTACCCCTGCGTAACCGATATATAACATTTTATTTATTCTCAACAATGCATATACATGCAAAATACATGCAATGTTCTCATGCAAAATACTGTGACTAAACAGTTTAGGTAAGTCCTTTAGTTTTTTTTTTAATTCTAATTATATAAAGTGATAATACGACGAAATATTATAACTATACAAATATTATAATCATACTGTTATCGGCAAAATACTGTGATTAAACAGTTTAGGTAAGTCCTCTAGTTTTTCTTTTTTTATTCTAATTATATAAAGTGATAATACGACGAAATATTATAATTATACAAATATTTTAATCATACTGTTATCGGCAAAATACTGTGACTAAACAGTTTAGGTAAGTCCTCTAGTTTTTTTTTATTCTAATTATATAAAGTGATAATACGACGAAATATTATAATTATACAAATATTATAATCATACTGCTATCGGCAAAATATGTGAGGTGACTTTAAAGGGGTAAATATTGTCTAGCTATGAACTCAGTTCTGGTATGGATAAAGTTTTCTTCAAGACAGCCTCGCAGGTAGACGCGGAGGGATTAGGGGCTGGGACCTCGCGCAGACTACGACAATACGACTGAGTCGCTAATGAGATTCGGCAACGTCGTGCTGTCGTAGCCCTGCATATATATTTATTGCCCCCCAAGGGTTCCAGGTAGCATTCAGTCGTGTTGTCATACAACCGACTAGCTGAGTGGTATATTAAATTTGTTCTTTATTTGAACTAGTTTTGTATTATTACTGGAGTTGAAACCAGTCTGCATTGTATTCAACTTAAAAGTAGGAGAAAATTATAGTTTTTAATAATAAATTCGAGTTTTGGAGTGAAATGTGGTTTTTTGAGGAGACAGCCGAAATACGATAATTTTCAAATATCGCTTGAGCCCTAACGATTCGTCGGAGAAGAAAACCTAAATTGTAAATTTTTTAGGAAATTTTATGTTCTTTCATTTTGAATAAGAAGGTTATTTATGAAGAGTTGATAGTTTTCGAGTTAGCCTATAAGAGAAAAAACATTCAAAAATGAGATTTTAAAACTTTTTTTCATTTTTTTTCAATGTTGCGCCACGAAATTTTGAGGCAAACCTCAGATTCGGATTCAGCACCCCAAAAAAACATATATTTACAGATATCGAATTGAAACTTGACATAGGAGTTAAAATATATATTTTAAACATTTATGCTGAGTCTCAGCTTGTTATCTTGAAAATGACCCGATCTAGAGCCACTTGACTTATCAATGGGTTTCTCGATTTTAGGAGTACCGGACCTCGAACTCATTTTAAACGGCTCCAGTTTAGAAACTTTTCAAAATTCAACCTAAAAGATTTTTTTACAAGTTAAACATATAGATTCAAACAAGATCAAGAAGTATAAACCTTTTTTATTATTTACTTTTAAAAGCACAAGTAACTTTAAAAAGTATAATTTTAGACCATTTTAGATTTTTCATCAAAACGCTTGAGTTGATCGGTTGCAGATTAGTAAATTTTTTAAACATAGTTTTTTAAAATAAATAACAAAAAACAATTGTGTTTGTAACTTCTGTACCAATTTTTAAATCGATATGTTCAAAAATGTCGAAAATGGAATGGTTGAATCTAAAGGTGTTATAGTTAAAACGAAATAGGTAAAACAGAAGACTATTTTCAAGGGCCTCGTTTTTAAAAATAACATGAAAAAAATGGTCCATACTTACTAAGAATATTTATACTGGTGTATTCAACTTGTAAAACAAATTTGATGTTGATATTTCAAAAATTGACGAAACTGGAATAGATTGAAAGGGATACAGCGTTCGGTAAGCAAAAAATCGTGAGGCTCGATGATGAGTCTGATGGCTCTAGCTCATCAAATTTTTAAGATACCAACTTGAGTCTTGATAAATAAGTTAAAAATAATCTTTTCTCTTGCTATACCAAGTTTTAATTCGATATATTACATAATGGCCAACTTAGATCTGCTATACGTATGGACGGAAATGATCATATAAAAACATATTCCTTGATAATTATGCGTTCATAAATTTGCAGGCCTATTTAGTTTAAAATTATCGTAGATGTATAATTTTTGTATATTATATTTATACATATATTGTTTATGTATATTTAAAACTAGCATTACCCGTCGCGGCTTTGCCCGCAATCTTAATAGTATTATTGAAATTAGGAAATGCTACTTATACCCAGTGCATATTGTTTTTATATAATTTTAATTTCTAACATTAATTTAGATATAATTAATTTTAAATTTAAAATTCTTTTGAGTTTAAAAAAAGTCAAAATTTCAAGTTTAAAAAAGTCGAAGTTATTTAAGATTATAAATAAATTTTTACTCAGTAAAGTACAGTATTTATTAAAAAGTGTTAATCATATATTTCTTACATTCAAACTATAGCAAGTAAAGCTGCAACGGGAATTCTCATCTACAAAACATTTACATATTTTTAAAATTGAGTTTAAAAATGTACATAAAACTAAAAATAATATGTAAATGAGAATTATAAAAAATATATACACTTATGAAAAATGTAAATTTTCCTAAAAATAGACAAATAAATCAATATTAAAGTTTAAATTTAATTATTTCAAAACTTCTTTATACACTATGTTAGATGTTTTTCCTCCTGGTGACAGAATTACTAAACTTGATGGACTACTTGTTCTGGAACATCCAACATATAATTGTCCGTGTGAAAAACAATCTTCTCTTAAATCAATTTCAGCTCTTTTTAATGATTGTCCTTGTGACTTATTAATTGTCATTGCGAAGCACACTTTAACAGGAAATTGAATTCTTTTGAAGTCAAAGGGATAGTCCGATGGTATCACAGGTATGCGTGGAATGAAAACTGATTCACCTTTGGCACTTCCAGTAATAACTGTTGCTTCAATAAGATTTTTCTGGAGGGCAGTCACACGCAGACGTGTACCGTTGCACATTTTTGGAGGGCAAAGGTTTCTCAAAAGCATAATAGGTGCACTAACTTTAAGCGTTAAAACATGTGGTGGAAATCCAGGCGGGTTCAAAGAATTCAGGAACTCTGTTGGAAATTGTACTGCATCATCAACTTTTAAAGCTGAATCAACAGACATATATTGCATTTTTTCGAATTGTAATGAATTTAATAGAATATTATTAATTTCAGAAGTTGTGTCATTTTTTAATGTCAAAATGGCTCTTTCGCATAGCCAGTCAATCGATTTATCTTTGAGATTTTTAATGTCGGGATATATTCTCGATATCAGGTCTTCCAAAGTACTTACTACTGTGCCTAATCCTGTAGGCAAAGTAATCTTTCCTTCTGACCCTGGATAATCACCGTTTCCAATTTGTAACAGGAGTTCAGAAAACTGCACAGCAGTAACATTTCCTCTTAAGTAAACTCTTAAATTTTTTGTGAGCGAAAGTTTCGTTATTTGAGGCCATAGATATGAACTCTTGATGCAAGCTTCGACTTCATTGGCTCGAGTTCCTCTCGGTACAACTGGTAAAGTCTGACGAAAGTCTCCTGCTAAAAGAACTGTTACTCCACCCATCAAAGTATTCTTTGAGTTTCTAATGTCTTGCAGACATCTGCTCAAAGCTTCGAAGCCTTTTTTATGTGACATTGAGCTCTCATCCCAGACAATCAGTTTGCAATCCTGTAAAATATTTGCTAGATTTGATTGTTTATTGATATTGCATGAAGGAGATGTGGTATAATTTAGATTCAATGGCAGCTTAAAGGCTGAATGTGCGGTTTTTCCTCCATCCAATAATGTAGCAGCAATACCAGATGATGCTGTTGCCAAAGCGATGTTATGGCTGCTTCTCACTTTAGCCAAAAGCAAGTTAATGAGGAAAGTTTTACCAGTTCCACCAGGAGCATCTAAAAAGAAAACTTTCCCTAAGTTGGATTCAACGCTGTCTAAAACTCGATCATAAACGATTCGTTGTTCATCTGTTAATGAGGCTTCGTTTTTCAATACAGTTTCATTCAAAGCAACAATATCATAATTAGTTTCTCTCACATAATCTTTGTTTCCTAAAATTTCACCAGATCTTTTTGGATTAGGTAAACCGTATTCTTTCATGTTTAGTCCACCTAAAGCTAAAACAGAATCTTCAAGTAACTCTAAACACCTATTGTATACTAACTCTACTGATGGATTATTTTGTAAATGTTGTCCGTTCAATTGGTTCATAATATCTTCTGAAAGATCACCCTTAAATTTATTCCACAGACTCAATGCATCGGAGAGATGGCAAAATACCAGCATTACACTAAATAGTTCCCGCATTTTAAAAGGTGAGCGTGTTATTGCAGCTTCTTTTAAAGTAAACTCCCATTGCTGGTCATCTTCTAATAACCCGAGCGCCTTGCATGTTGCTTGGAAAGTAGGATACTCAATATGATTTACTGTTTTTAAATAAGAAAAGGATGTTGGGCCTCTAATGTGATGAAGAAGAAGACAGAGATGATAACACTCTACGTTATTGGGATGAATAGTGTATACTCTACCTAAAGCATGATCCTTTCTTACTCCTGGCCAACCTTCTACAGCTTCTCCTCGTTTACGCCGAACATTTTTTTTATTTTGCCATACGTAGTACGAAGGAACTTGTAAGTAATGTAGAGTTTTAGCAAATTCGTCATTTTGGCATAATTCGAAAAATGCCAAAAGAGTTGTTGTTGGTTGATGAATAAGTTTTTCATTTATATTATCCGCAGTAAAGTAAATACGTTGTCCATTTTCTAGATGAACATCAAGGTGAGTGACAGCTGGATACCTGTCATGAATTGAAAATCCTAAAATTCTCCAAACTGCTTCGGAACTACTTATATATCGACCACTTTCATACATTTTTATTTCATCTATCTCGTTTTTTTTCTCCATAGCAAATGCTGCTTGATCGTTGCCTTTAGTAATATATTTGCAAACGTACTTTATAGACTTTACAGAGCTGGTTATTTCTATATTAATATGGGCGTTAAAAGTACGTAACAAAACAGGGTTATAAGGTACTACCCATCGGTTGTCCAAATCTACTGATTTTATGTTCACCTTAAAACCTCCATCATCTGGCGATCGTCTTTTATATTTTGGATATCCATCTTCACCTCTTCGAGTTTCTTGAAGAAGCATAGCCGGATAATACTTAGTGCAACGCCCATCTTTCATGCAAGGAGAGCTTTTATTCAAAATGCCACATGGTCCATGTATCATATTGGCCTTGACTATCTCATAAAGTAGTAGATCTTCATCAGGGATTGGAATTTCAGCACATACGAATTTATCTATCATATTGGATGAAATTCTATCTTCCAACCATAGCAATATGTGAACATGCGGCAAGCCTCGCTTTTGCCATTCAACAGAATACATGTGACATCGAACTTTTCCAAACAGTTGGCCTTTAAACAAAAGATCTGTTAACTCTTTTACTTTACGATTGAAAACTCTTGCAATAATATCAGGACGATGATAATGTTTTTGCCCAGGTAGCAATGATTCTTGAATCTCCTTCCACTTTGGATTGCAAGTGAATGTTATAAATAAATCTGAACTTCCATAATGTCGGACGTAAGTCATTCCATCTTGACCCCGTTCATGCATATACCGAGGTCCTCCAGTAAAAGATGATGGCAATACTACTAATTTTCCAAGTTGATCTGCTTGAACTTCTTGTCTTCCTATGGCGTCTTTTAAATGAATATAGTTATCTGCCCTAAGCCTTTTTTGATGATATCTGATATAATTCAATTTTTCCGTCTCTATTTTGGCGTACATGTCAACTAAATACTGACTAAATAAAGCACCATAACGAAGCAAATAGTTATTTTCTCCTTCCCTCTCCATAATTCTGTAGGCATACAAGCAGGCAGCAGATACATTTTTGTTCAAAGGAAGTTTTGTTGTAGGATCACATTGTGAAATGTCTATTGAATATCCATCTTCTCCGTGGCAAAACATAAGCGG
>JAGFPH010014091.1:0-11489 GCA_018207615.1 Philaenus spumarius | reverse complement strand
TGTTCGCAATTCTCCGGTACCTTATCTATAGTAGTTTTTAAATCTCTAATGTACTTATTTTCATTATGAAGCATATCTTGCAGCTGTTTAACTAAAAATAGTTTGACATCTGGATAGTTCGAGCACCTAAGTCGAGCTTCTTTTTCATCTTCACCAAGAAAATAGATTTGCAAAAATTTAGCCTCTTCTTCTGAATGTGGGAGCAAGCTTCCATATAAATGGTAAACTTGGCCTTGCACTTTAAAAGTTGGCATAAAACCATCTTCAACAATCTGTTTAGCACCAAAAGATGTCATCTGAAAGCAACCGTTGTACCGCCTAATGCGATCAATGAAGTGGCTTTGCTCAGGGTTTTCACCAATAAGTAAATTATATAGTGGTTCTGGTGGAGGTTGCAATGGGGTGAGCTGTACTTTACCAGAACTACAGCACATACCAAGTGTCTCGCCTTTCCATTTAAGAGCATGGCAAAACCGACATTTTTCACTCATGATACCAATGTCATTTTTATAAACTATATTAGGATCATAGGCCAGACCAGAAAGTTTTTTATTTTTCCATATGCGCAAACGAATTTCTGCCCGAAATCCTGGATTATTTCGATCATATAGATTTTGGGATGCTCTATGAACTTCAACATGATTGCTTTGATACTTAGCTGCTGCAGCTCTGTGGACTTCTGGGCGATTGTTTTGATAGGCAACGGCTGCTGCTCTGTGCACATCTGGGTGATTATTTTGATATTTAATTGCTGCTACTCTATGCATTTTTGGGTGACGCATCAGATATGCAGCTGATGTACATCTATTTAAATCGGGGTGATCATCTTGATACTTTTCCACAGCTATTTGATTACCTTTCGGGTTGGTTTGTTTATACTTTTTCACATCTTGAATATTTTGATTTTTTCGTGTTCTGTTTGTGTACCTAGCACGACGCTTTTTATTTTTGACATAAATAGTTAATGTAGAATTTTGTGAAACATTGTCTTTGGAAATAGGCAAATACACGTCAAAATGACCACTATTAATATTCCCACTTAGGCGCAATTTTTTTACGGGGAATGTGTCTGTACCAAATTTTGCATAAAGATTATTATTATAATAAACTTCAAACAAAAATGGAAATATCTCACCAGCGGCAACCAATTCGCAATAACCAGCATAATAATATACTGAATGTTGATTCATTTCACGTACATACTCCACAGAAGTTGAAAAATTATCGCCATTGGAGTTATAAGACATATCAGCAAAGTTATTCCAATTTTCAGCCACATACGAAACAATTGTTTCTCGTAGCTCCTGACACCTTTCTTGGGTATTAAATAAGAGAAAAGAAAGAGCTCGAAAAAGGCAGGCCCCATCTCCAATGATAGATACAACAGTTTGGGGTATTAACATCTCATTGGCATTAATCTCATCTATCAACATGTTTTATCACTTTGTTGAACAAAAAAAGTAACTTCATTTAGTTCATTGTATAAAGTTATATAGTACTGTACTATAAATTATTTGTACATTTACCTTAATTATACCGGTTAATTTTAGTAATATACAAACTAAAATTGGTTTTGCTGTTCCAGTAAATGACACTTAATTTTTCCTAACAAAATTGTTTTATTTAACTATTATAACTTTGGGTTGATTTCACTAACTACTTAATTGGTATACACTTAAAACTCGAAATTTTGTTGTAAAATGCACTATTTATATTCATTCAAACGCACAATGTTTGGGTGTATTCCAGTAACATATTTTGTAGAATTTGTTTGTAATATTATTTCTCCATTGTGTGACTTCACTGGAACATTTTCTTAGTTCTCGCTTTGATACAATATTTCTGATGAAACAGTGATGTAATCATTCTTGAGAGGATGTTAAAAGTTAGAATTTAAACAAATATATAAATAATTATACATAGGCCTACACATATTTCATGTAAGCTGTAACACTGAGCAAATAAAAAAAATGTAGGAATAAAATTTGTTAATTTGGTTGCTATGGTAATAAATCTAAATACTTTCAAGAAACATGTGTTAGTTCAGTATAGGCCTAACATAAAATTGTGTTAAGTTTTTGATCCAAATCAGCTGTTTATTCATAATATGTAACAAAAGATGTAATTAGCCTACATTACAGTAAAACTTTTAAATTGACTTTTCCTTTGTTTTTATGTAAAGCTAGGCATACACGGTCCGATTTGTAGGACAACCGAGTTGGACTGCAAGTTAGATGCGTTTCACCACTCACGATCCAACTTACCATCCAACTTACGTTTCCAATTAACATTAACAGCTGATTTTAAACTTTGAAGCAATTATTTCTTTTTCTAAATTTTAGGCTAGGTTTTTATTAAAATGTAGACCTGAGCATTGCTGGTTCTTTTAACCTTTATTAGGCCTATTTATAACTGATGTTATAACATAAAATAATTTCATTTTGGACATTTACGATCTTAGTTTTGAGGTTATTATTAATCCTACATCTATATTATAAAGAAAATATAACATAATTATGTGTATAGAAAGTTCTAACAGGTTTGGCGTGCGAAGCACGCTGGGGTATCCCTAGTAGGTAATAAATAAAAAATATACACATTGATTTACATTATTCAAAACGTTCTCAAATTTTCAACTCCACGACAAGAAATCATTCCAATTCAGTCTTCTTTCCTTGTAGGCCTACATAGTGGTAGTTTTATAAAAATGTACAGCAATTACTATATGCAAATAATTAGACTAAACAATTCCCTATATTTTGTCAGTATACTTACAATCACTTATTTTTTTAAATATAGTAGACAACCGCCTATATTTTTTTCAGTATAGAAAACAATCCCTATATATTTTCAGTATAGTAAACAATCGCCTACACTTTTCAATATAGTAGACAATCGCCAATATTTTTTCAGTTTACTAAATAATCACCTTTATTTTTTTATTATACTAAACAATCTACTATATTTTGTCAGTATACTTTCAATCGCCTACATTTTTCAGTATACTAAACAATCACCTATATTTTTTAATATAATAGACAACTGCCTAATTTGTTTTAGTGTATAGTAAACATTCACCTATGTTTTTCAATAGATTAAGAAATTATTTTTGAACTATTGTGACGCGAAGATGCTCAAAAACATGTCAGTGTGCATAAATTGCATCACTTGTGTTCACGAACACCTATTCTCCCGGTACAATTCAATAAATTCCAAAAATCCTTTATTATCCATTATTATAGAAGTAAAAATTTACAAAGTATAGGGGAAAAGGGAAGATCAAACATCAAAAAGGAGAAAGTTTAAAATGACAATCGGACGATCACCCCATTCACAGTCCGATTCCGTCGGAAGTTGGAAGTCGGATCATCTTGTAGTCTGATCTGGGACTCCGATTTGTACGATTATCCAACTCGTCGTCCATCAAGCCCATTCACGCTCCTACATCGGATCCTACATCGGACATCGGACATTGAATCGGACTACAAATCGGACCGTGTATGGCCAGCTTTAATTTTGTTAACCTAACCTAAAATTAGTAGTTGGTTGTGCAAAATAATAAAAACAAAATTAGCAGTTGTAGGGTATTTTTTTCAAGTGATTTTTTTATTTTCAAATAATTGTATCAAAAATTAAAATTTCATAATTTGTAAATTTAAATCATTAAAATAATAATATTATGATAGTTGGTTGCTATGGTAATAGATATAAAAAGTATTCAACAAACCATGTGTTGGTTCACTATAAATAGGCCACTCCTAGAATTGTGTTACTAATTAATTTACTAAGTATTTGATTTGAATCAGCTGTTTTATCTGTTATAGGGATGGGAGTGAACCCCAGTATTTTAATCATTTTCAACCCTTAAAGTCAATATTTTGCAAAATCCTTTCTTAGTGCGCCTCTATATAGTGTTATTAACGTTCCTTGAAAGTTTCAAGTCTATAGCTATCATAATTTTGGCTGTACGTTGATTATGAATCAGTCAGTCAGTCAGTCAGGACATCTTCTTTTATATATAGAGATTTCATACAAATTGGATTATTAACGTGGGAGAAAATTTATGTTTTTTCGAAGACAAGTTAATCGAGACTGCGTATAGGCTATTACGCTAGTCTTATCGAAATTATATTATTTTGAATATAAAAAAGTTGAATTTTCAAAGCAAATAGCAGTCATTTTGGATCCGCCATGTTGAATTTTCATATTTTATATGAATTATTTTCTCCTAAAAATTCCAAATAACCAGTTTTCTTTTTCTTTGAGACACATTTTTTTAAATTTCAATATATATATTTGAGTAATTTGTTAGATGATTATGTGTAATGAAAAAAAAAACATACCATCGTAAAGCTGACACTTTCCTCTTGAAAACGCCCTATTCCAACTATTTATTTAATACATTGTAACTATGCAATAGTTTATAATGACTGGGCCGCGCTTCAAAAAATAGGTCTTCAGCAGTGCGACCGAGTCGCGCTGCTGCAAAATACATACCTGCATTATCGATTTTTTCCAGACAAACAATTGCTCGGACGAAAGAAATGCTTATGACCTTTTTTATTGAAAAATACTTCCCCTACACGGTGGTATTCTTTATTTTTCTTTATCTTCATCCCAGCTCAAAATATTAAGGAATATAGGGAAAAAAAAATTTTCGAATTTTTTTCGACTTTGGGAAATCGATAGACTGGAAGACTGGTAAACTCTTTTTTATGTTAATCTACATACTTTACTGTACTTATATATAAATAAATCAGCCATATTTTAAATTACATGGATTTTTTGGTCTAAAATTACCCCTACCGACTGGCCTATATTGAATGAAATAATAGTACAATAAGTATAGAAAATGTATTTGGGATTATATACAAGTGCCAGCCTATAATTTAAATTTATTTGTATGTTTTTTTGTAACTTTGGCTGTTTCCCTAATTAAAATAAATTGACACCATTAATACGAGAACTAATTATTTGTACCCTATATATATTATTTAAAACGTGTTAAAATTTTCCGCTTGCCTGCTTATGTAAATTGTTTTGTTTTTTTAAATTTAATTATTCCTTTTTTTAAATTTCAGCCAAAATTCACGGAAAGAAAATTGTAGAAATTGTAACATCAATATGAATTGTAAACATATCAAAATAAATTACGTTTATTGCCCTTATAGCGTCAAACATGAAAATATTGGTATTAATTTTTTAACAGAGCAATTATTAGAATACAGACGATTACGATTGTGAGTCTAGTGATGTCCCGATTTTAAATATCATGTGTTATATAAATTGCTGAGCAATTCGGTCACTGACTTCAGCATGTATGTGACTTGCTAAGGAGAAAGAGAGAAAGAGATCGATATACATAGGCTACCAATTATGTGGTCGATGGTATATTAAAAACAATAATCGCATTGTCACACATAATTTTCATAAAAATTAATTATTTATAAGTGGTGAAATTAGCCTGAAAGAACAGAAAAACAGACGTTTTCAGGTAGCTTTATTTTATACTATGTGGAGATAATAATGTAAAGTAAGTTATGTAACAGTATCTTTTTATAATTTAATATTTGTTAGTAATCATTTTTTATTCTTATTGTAACCCGTGTTTAGATATTTAAAGATAGCCTTTGCCGCCATTAAATTATAAATAAACGTTTATATCAGCACTTTGTACGTACTGTATACGTTTTTAGGTACAGCATTCTTAGTATTTTCACTTTTTTGTTCATGTCTTTTATTGATTGCATTATTTAAAATCTCATTCAATATTCAAGGTAAGAAAATTATCGTTTTAAACTGTATATAATTTATATACTTTGATATCAATATAAATTGTAAAATATGATAAGTTGTATAACCAAAGCAAACATCAGTGGAAGATTAGGGCCTCAACCTCAACGCTATTGTAAATATCGAGTTGTTTTGTAGGACTACTAAAAGTGTAAAATCATTTTGAGTCGGCGGCGATACATAAAGAAGAGAGCGAGAGAGGGAGAGAGAGCTAGACCAATGAATACAGAATACTTTAAGAAGCCCAGGGGTATAGGGAAAAAGTCTACGCTTTTCAGCGACTCGAAGACAATAGTTGGGCGACCCACGAACAGGAGCGCTAGCAGCAAAGCTTGACTGTACCAGACCCTTTTGATCCGGACTGTACACAAAATATTTCTCTCTCACTTCCTCAACGCAAAACAAACATTTGAAACTTTCACTCACTACCCCTGTCAACAATGGACCCTTTCTTAAACTGTTTCCTAGTTACTCGTTGTTTGACACCAGCTGTGTGTTTCCCTGTTAATATAGTTTAGAATAAGTAATTCAATTAAATTAAGTTATTATTAGTATTTTGTTTTTAAGTGATTATGTCCAGCGGAATTAAGTGTCATTATTTGCAGTGTCCTAATAGTAGGCCTAGTGTAAGAAATCCGGATTTACATTTCTTTAGATTTCCTGTGAAAGATAAGGAGAGGCAAGATCACCGAGACTAATCTTTTTTAGAGGTTAAGATCAGTTTAAAAAAAGACAATAATTACATCGTTTGATAATTTTCCCTTTAAATCATAAGCGTATGTTTTTAATTAAAGTTTTTGGTGTCTTTATATCTATTACCAATAAGTATTTTCTCCGTCGCAACAGACCTGTAAACTCAGCGAATTTTCAATTGCAATTTCATAGAAAAATTCATGAAAAAAGTACATAATCCTGAATTTACTCAGTCGTAAGTTATAAATTTGCAATTGGCAAAAAAACTACGTTTTGCCCATTTTTACTTTCTCCCCCTATACCATAGTATATGGAGAAAGTATTGTATTCGTCAAAATTTTCGAGTTTGAGTTTTTGGTGGAAATATCCGTTTTGGGTCCCCCTGAACCTAAAAAAGTGGTTTTCGGAGTGATGTCTGTGTGTGTGTCTGTATGTGTGTCTGTGTGTCTGTGTGTCTGTGTGGATGTTATCAGACCTAGAGCCTAAACCAGTCGTCCGATTTTGATGAAATTTGGTATGGAGGTACTAATGCACGGTATCTCCAGGCGTTTTTTTCATTTTTGTGAATTTTTTATTTTTAAGGGTAATTTTCCCATAAAAACCCATAAAATAACGGAAAAATTAACGTTTCTCAAAAACGGCTCTAACGATTTTGATTAAAATTTTATAGTTTATTAGGGACCTAAAGTACTATAAACTGTAAAATTTTAATCAAAATCGTTCGAGCCGTTTTTGAGGAAAGTTGATTTTTCCTTTATTTTATGGATTTTTATGGGAAAATAACTGTTAAAATAAAAAAAATCACAATAAATTAGTAATAGTATTTTTTTATTAAGTTTCTATAATGCGGGAGAAAGTATGTGTCAGTTTCCTGATACCGTTTATTAATCTTGTTTGACTATTTAATTTATAATGCCATGTGTTCCCTCTTTGCAACCGAATTCAATATAACAGCTGAGTAAAAAAGTAAATTATTGAAAACAAAGCAGACAACTATTCTTATTTAAAATTATTTATTAATTTATTACTTAATTATTATATACTTATTCTTATTGTGTTTTCTTGTAGCACCAAACTTGCAAACTCAGCTCTGATGTTATTCTTATGGCGAAAAAGTAAAATGGTACGTCTCCCTTAATTATGAACATAAATTAATAAAACTTGGTATGTGGAGTCACCTAGTTGAGTTATATAGATATTTACATAAAATCCATTTTTTGAGTTCCTTGTTGGAGCAAACCTGCATAATGAGCCCCAATGTTATTATTATGGAGAATTTGTAAAATTTTATATCTTGCTTATTTGTGAACATGTATTGATAAATCTTAGTACACATTTTCATTTGGAAATGATCTATTAATTCACATAAAATACCCCGAATCAACAAACCTGCATACACAGTCTTATGTAAACCTATGGACATTGTGTTATCCCATGTTACTCATGGGAAATAAATAAATGTTACCCTTATTTTTAATTGTATACTATTCCCTCCCACTCCACTTTCTAACTGATGCCATACTAAGAGAAATGAACTATTTTCGTTTGATTGTTGTTCAGAAAGGTTATTGTAGGCCCACTGAAGCGATTAAAGTAAAATAGCTACATTATTTTATCGTTGAGTGTGTTTTTAGTATTTGGCCCGGCAGTGTTTGGCGTTTTGTTAGTGAGTCGTCGGCAACGGTTTGCCAATAGAAAAATAGTCAAATGAAAGTAATAATGCAACTGCAAATAAAAGAAAGTAATCTAATAATTAAAAGAAACAAATCTACCAGGAATTCTTTACAATATGTAGGAACGAACACAACCAACACCTGATCGCCCAGTTTAGGTAAATTCCGTGTATGGGTTTTTTGTCGATACTGTGATCAAAATAAATTAATAAAATATGATATCTACTATTGTTTAATAAATTTCAGATATAATATAAATATCATATTTATTTTGATCACAGTTTATCAAAAAAAAAAAAAAAAAGAAAAAAAAAGCCATTATTATATTACATACAATTGTCTTAAAATGTACAACACTACTTATAATACTTTTGTCATGTATTTAATGTTTGTAGTATAGGATTTATTATGTAATTTAAAACAATTTTTAAAAGTCAACACGTTATTGGTCGTTTTACCACTAGTTAAAATTTCATGTGCAATGTTCAGGTGTCTTGTAAGTGTAAATAAATTAAAGAATAAGTGCCATAAATAGTGATTTATTTGAACACCTAGAGGCTAAGTTATTGTAACAAGAACTAAAATAATATTTTGTTGTCAATAAATTTGGTATAGTGTGTGTTAGGTTATAAGGTTTGTATCTGGGACACGCACAGTTTTAAGCGCCTCAGTAGCGTTGTTGGTTATGCTATTGCACAATAATTGTCAAGACAGTTTTATAAAGGATGTAAAAAATTAAAGTTACAAGAAGGCTGAAGTCAAATTGTAGGGTAGACGCAGACGGGGAGGGGGGCTGTCTCATACGACTGCGCTACTCTCTAGTGGATGTTTCTTGAAGTAATAGGTTGTAGGTTTCTGTAGATTTGGCGACTTCAGCGCAGCCCGGTGGTGGGTCACTTAACTATTTTTTTGCGTAGAATTTTTAACATGGAGCCTGTGCTTCTTAAAGTATTCTGTATTCATTGGCTAGACAGACTGTTTAGATTGTCACGCATGCGCATTTCAGTTCGTCTGTCGCCTAATAGAAGTAGTTCTCGGCGGCCTATATTTTTACTAGCGGAAGAACGAAATTTCGCACAAAAAACTCAATGCTATTAGTGTACAGCTTTGACACTTGGAGCGCTGCGGTCAACACAGAAATATTTTTTCACTCCTGCCGAGCCTTAACGCACTCGTGCTACGCACTCGTGCCCTCAAACTTCGCCCTCGGCTTGTAATTAGCGCTCTTACAGCTTAAGGTACGTAAATAACTATAACTGAATAAACGAACAGCTGACTTTACGGCCCTAGGGCCGAAAAGAGCTACTTTCGGCCTCCAAATGTGTTGAGATATACGTTCATATTTATTTTTAATTGAATAAACGAACAGCTGAATTTACGGCCCTAGGGCAGAAAAGAGCTACTTTCGGCCTCCAAATGACGTTCCGAAAATAGCTGAAAACATCGTAGTGTGGTGAAAAATTATATAAAACACAGGAGAAGAAGAAAATAAACGTAAACAAAATGAAGCAAAGTTTTGTGCTTCGCTTGAAAATAAAAAAGAACAGTCCACAAAAGTTATTTAAGTTACCAGCACATGTCATGTTCTTGGAAGCTAGTAGCATAGATCATGCATGCATACAGCGACAGTGTGGCGAAAAATGGTTGTCGGGAAAATATTGCATGATTGCACCGTGGGGTAGAGTTAGGGAGAAATCATTCAAGGCATTGATGCTACACACCGCTTTCGTTGTTTCCCTTATAGATAGCGCCACTATCGTCGAATTTCCAGTGGATTGAAATAATGCATTGGATCGGAGTTCTATTAGGTTATCCAAATACAATGCTAGTAGCCTAATGTAACAACTCATCCACCACTGACATCACATTTTGTAAGTGTTTCAAATAATTATTTTTAGAAACATATTGTTTCTCTTTTTAAGATTCCTTAGGCTACTAGTAGATAGGCCTATTATGTTCTTCAGTCCATTGTAAAAGCTTTGTAATTCTTTTATTTTACCAGTTAAAGTGATAAAATTTGTCAATGAGGTACGTTTAATATTCCAAAATATAAATCGTTAGAGCCGTTTTCGAGAAAATATTTACAAATAAATATCAATTTTTTAGTCCTTTAAAGAATGTTTAAGATTAACTGAGTTAAAACATTAAACACAATATTGAATGGGTTTACTAATTTCTACATAAAAACTAATTTCTCTAACCTATCATAACAAAATACAATAATAAAATACATAGATAATAGAGCGGGAAAAGTTTTAGGCCTCGGGTACGATACAAGCGCTGAGCGCTGAGTGGTGGGTGGTGAGCGTTACTAACAAGTGTAAGCGGCGTGACCTGAGCGTTGAAGGTGGCTAAGTTGCAAGCGACAACATTCCCACACTTGTCTCAGTCAACGAGATGACGTCACACGAGGAGCTAGTTCTAACGGAAATACTAAGTGAGAGACCCCTTTTTATCGTTTACAGAAGGTAAGAAGAGCCCAACAAAGGCGTTGGGGCGTGCTCCCAATAAAAACATAAAAATACCGGTACTTAAATAAAAATAAAATGTCTGCTCTAAAACTCGTTTGTAATTAATTGTTTTTGTTGAAATTTTAAGTTTAACTCTGATCAAATAAATGTTATTTTGGGATTTTTAAAGTAGAAGTAACCCTAAAGGAATCATTACCCTGAAATAAACACATGACAGCAGGAAATATGCAACAAACTACTTAATAATAGAGCATACACAAAAAGGCACTTAACAACATTATTAGCTATTAATAAAAACAAATAAATCCTGTTTATTCTAACGTACTTACGTCAAGCAGTCTTCTAATTTTTTATATTGTTTTATTACCGCTGTTTCGGTATAACAATACCATCATTAGATAACAAAACACTCACAAATATATGAATATGAACATTAGTACGTTACACATAAATAAATGAAATTAAACATAGAAATTGGTTCTGCAGTGTACACGTCGAAATTATTAAAAAATTAGAATTAATATGTGGTTGCAATACTTTAATACTAACTTTGTAATAGTTTCGAAGTATACCTACTGCCGTACCAATTTCTATGTTTTTTTTATTTGCTTATGTGCAATGTACTAATGTTTATATATTATGTTAGTGTTTTGTTCTCTCATGATGGTATTGTTATACCGAAACAGCTGTAATAAATCAATATAAATTACAAGACGAAAGACGCTTGACGTAAGTAGTACCATTGAAGAAACAACACTATATAGTGTTGTTTCTTCAATGGTAGTACTCAGATAGTAGTTGTAAATTCAGGAGTAACCCGGGGAGGGAGTAATTTTAAAATGTATGCTTCCTATGAAAA
>JAGFPH010014090.1:0-20886 GCA_018207615.1 Philaenus spumarius | reverse complement strand
TTTGAACATTTAACATTATTTACCATCTTAGTTTTGAGGTTATTATTAATCCTACACTTTTATTATAAATAAAACATGACATATGTTTTTAGAAGGTCGCACCGGGGGTTGGCGTGCGGAGCACGCAGGGGTCTCCCCTAGTTATTATGATTTCGAGTTTAAATTTGGTAAGCCCACCTTTTATACTAGATTTTACCAGTATACTAACAACGAAAACATGATCATAGTTTTTGTTTTAAAATTGAGGCTGTTTAAAGATGTTTACGACAAATATCTCGAAAATAGTTAGGGCCTAACGATGCAAAAATGTTACGAGGGAACAAATATAATCGTTGACCAAGAAAATGGAGGTTTCATGGCCGAGTTGTTTACAAAACACTCGCCACTAACAAGCCATGCCTAACATTCAAAGCTATTACATTTTGTTCTCCTGGTGAAATGAGATCCTATTCAAACACCTGGGAATTTTGTAATAGGTAAATCGCAGAAAATATCTTTCTTTTCTTAAACAAATTTAGTTAATTTGATCTTGTGCACAAGAATACCGTAACCTATTGATCCCATATGAAAAATCAAAAGGGAGACTATCATTGCTTCTCCGTGGATTTTAAAGTCCGTTACATTTGTTTTCATTGAATTTATCTTAAATTATGGTGAACCAACTTTAAAACATCTTATGGGAACTCAACGTTACATAGTACTTTTAAATTTTACATTACACTTTTTGTGTTTATTTTTTAAGAACTGTTTGGGAGTTGCAGGTGGTTAAGGTTTTAACAATTTGACGTGATTATTATGGTATAATTAATATTTTCTTGGGTTTTTTTCTTTAAATAAAAGTAGATTCGAGTTCGTTGTAATGCAGTCCACAAAAATTCCTTTTTCAGTTTTGATATTAGTATTTACACTTCCTAGCTTATGTTTCTTTAAATTGTTGATTTACACAATATGGAAAATTACGGAAAATCACCACAAAAAAGTAATTTTTTTTAAAATTTAAAACTCCTAAACACTAAATCCAAGAAATAGGATAAACGGTACCAGGAACTGGAACATACTCTCTGACAAACATATTTACATTATTAAACAGATTCACAGTGACTTCATAATTGTTGGAGTAGGAGAGGTGATTTTAAACTAGGAGATTAACTAATAAATATTATTACTATTAGCCAGAGATAAAACTATTCGATTGATTTCGAACAAATTTGCACCAAATACGTCAATTATGCCTTTATAGATGCATGAAATACCTACTTGACTTGTCTGGTGCAAATTTGTTTGAAATCGATCGAATAGTTTTCGCTCTAGCTTTGTATACGTAGGCCTACAGACATACATACAGACAGACATACATACAGATATACAGACAGACATTTTGTAAAAACCATTGTTTTGGACTCAGGGGTCCCAAAACGGATATTTCCACAAAAATCTCAACATCGATTTTTTTTGCGATCACTATACTTTCTCTATACTATAGTATAGTGAGAAAGTAAAAGAATAAAATCGACTGAGAAGAATATTTAACATCAAAAAGTAAATTAGTTCTCAAAATAAATGTAATAGTTGGTTTCCATAATCTTTTATTCTTGTAGGCCTAAATAATAGTATAACATTTTGAACAACCGAACAGCCTATGTTTTGTTAAAGTTTGAGATGATAATCGCTGTACACCTATAACAAATTCATTTTGTTTCTCACCCTTGTGTTAAATAACTAATTTGTAATTATTTAAAATTAATTTCTATAATTTATTTTTTAAATTAAACTCCCTAGAATTATAGAGGCTTAGAACATAAAAAAAAAATCCCTATAATCCACAGTTCCTCTTACAGTGGAATCTAATCAACTTTAATTACAATTTTTACGCATTCTAGACCCGTAATTATGTGTGCGTAACTTGACGACTTGCAACTGTACACACACAAGCCTGAGCATGCAATTAAGGAAACTATGCACAAGTGTGACTCTCAGCTGTCGAACAGACGTACAAACATACAAACACCAATTAGGCACGTATAATTTTTATAGTAATTACAACTGCGGATGATCGGTAATTTAAATTGATTTAGAACAGGGTAACTATCTGATCATTCGCCTACTTGAATTTAGACTTATTAACGATGACATTCGCCTACTTTAATCTAGACTTATTAAAGACAGTTTTTGTTGGATATTCGTTAAATGATTTTATTTTTATGATTAGTTAATACAAATTTTAATTTTAATTCATACTAAGTTAGTCCGATTGTGGTATTGTTGAGTTTTTTTTATATTTAAGTATGCAAATGATCTATGTAAAACTGGTTAAGGATGGTTGGACATTTACTAAGTTAATGGCAGGCCCAACATCCAAATTAACTAAACGAATTGTCTTAATTATAATGAGTTAATTAACAACTTTAACAAATCGTAGGTGTTCAAATTAAGTATAGCATGTGATTACTATCTAGTAAAAACACTATTTTTAAACTGTATCTAAACGTATTTTATTTAATGTAGGAAATTCTAATTAAGAGCACTAAAAATGTTTGTATCACAATTATAAATACATTTGTGTATAAATTTCGCGTTTTCTATACTTATTATTTATTTATTACTTTTCTAACAACTGAATCTATTACAATAATAAATATAAATAATCTATACAAATATATCCAATACATTTGGATATAATTAAACCCTCTTAAATCCACTTCATTAACTAATAGAAATACTAAAAAATACCATAATTATTCCAACTATTACTTAATAAAGCGTTTATCTGGAATAGAACTTCGTAAATGAACCATTTAATTCAACTCACCTACTTTAATTTTACGTTGCATTGCAAAAGAGATTTGTGTGCTGGTATAAACAAGAATTTATATGAATTAATACAATTTAAATACTAATCCAATTATCACTGAACAATTCAAAATTGGCTGTCATATTTATTCGTTATTATATATATGTATTCCTAGTATCTATAATGTTAAAGCCTATTACATTCTCAGTTTAATTTGTGAAAAGACGATGGTTAAGTAGATTTTTGGCCGAACCAGAATATGACAATCTCTGTCCAAGCTTTTCTCTTTATAACATCATAGTAACTGTAATAGAACTATAATTTTATTAAGCTGCAAAGTTTGTTATTGTGGGCTTCATGTCTGTATCTCCTACATTACGTCACCGATTTTAATTATATGTGTGTTGCTTAGTCTCCTGGATGAACATTTTGTATCAACATCGACCAGTAGTAACATTTAGGTAAAAACACCTCTTTTACTGTCTTTCGTAAGGTGACTTAAGAGCAAATTGATGAAAATATGGAAATATCCTACCGTAATTGAGGGTTAAGAAGTTTTAGGCTGAGACGGGTGTTGCAAAAAACACATTAACTCATCCAAACAACTTTTGAATGTATAATAATAATAATAATTGCTTCGTTAAATAAAGTTGTTTTAATGTTGCTGCAACATTATTTTACAACAAGCATTTAAAAGATTTACACATTTTTCCATTTTAAAATGTTTATAGTTTCCATGAAATAAGAAAAAGCCTTTTCGGCTCTCCTACAAGCCCAGGTAAATTTCGAAGTTCTTTTACTATCATTTACGAAGTTTCCTTAAGATAACCATTTTTTTAGCCACTTGCACTAATAGTTTTAGTTATAAAACTAAAAAATTTAGGCAAAATGATTTGGTGCTCTTTAGAAAATTTACAATAACAATGAACGTTTATTTATACCGTGCTTTCTAAGCGACATACCTAACTTTGACCTAACTTTTTTTCACCCATTTCAGAAAAAAGTGTTAGACAAAAGATTTTGGTTTTGTTGTTCTACTACTTCAGTTTGGTCAACACTATCTTTAAGGGTTGGTCGTATCAAAACTGATCAAAAGTTGGAATAACTTTCTTTGAACGGATTTGTTACTGTGCCCAATAAGGGAGGTATGTTTTTTGTTTATTTTCATAAACCCCTATTTTTCTATTCCTTAAGCAAATGGTTAGCATTGTTCACACACATTTTTTATAACTTTTAGAAGGTGTAATAACTTTAAACGGATATAGGCTACTATTTTAAAAATTCCTCTATATTTCTACTCCCTTTTAATCTTAATTTCGTCCATTAACTAACTCTACCGAAATTCTCCTACTTGTAATTTATGTCTCGAAGTAATCTGTTGCAAGATTCAGCAGTTATCGTGTCCATAAAAAAGTGATAGGCTATAGGCTTATAGGTTTATATATGGATACATAAATAATACATATCCATTGTGTGTTGTCTGTGGTTTTGGGGTTTACAGAGTTGAAACGAAAAACTAGGCAAACATTTTGTGGAACTCAAATCCATAGTAACGACTGCACAATAGATACTTTCTCAAAATCTACCCAATCACTGGACGTTCACAATTAATTGCCACTTTAACACAGATTATAATGATACAGTGTATAAAATTAATTAATTACCGCAAAAATGAAGACATGCATCTACCTTTTTATCGTTTATTTTGGTTTAATCTTCATTTGAATCTAACACTAGTATCGGCTACTTTAAATATTGAATGGCAGTGTAGAAAATATTAAAATTACATTCTTAAATCTATGGGGGCCATCTTAGATATAATATTAAAGCATTCTTTAAATATTATAGAAATAAAAGTAATTTTCTGTAAAGAAAATAATAGGCTAACTTGTTTTACATATAGGCTAATCTACCGACACCTACTTGAATTTCATATTTTAAATTTAAGATAACTGCATTTAGTTATAACATTGTACTTTTATTTCCTACTTTAAATATTGAATGGCATTACAAAGAAGAATACACTTACAGACTTAAATCTAACGATATACCGTACCGTCTTAGATGTATTTTAGATTTAATACTAAAGCATTCTTAATGTAGGCCTATTATTCAAATAAAGTTAATTTAAGAAAATAATTAGGCCTACATAACTTTTTTTAAATATATTAACTTTCACCTACTTTAATTTCTTAATTTAAATTTTAAAAAATAACTGCCATTTTTAATCTTGAACAATACTGCTATTACCTACTTTAAATATTGAATGGCATTACAAAGAAGAATGCATTTACAGACTTAAATCTAACGATAGCCTCTTAGATGTATTTTAGATTTAATACTAAAGCATTCTTAATATAGGCCTAGGCCTATTATTCAAATAAAATTAATTTTAGAAAATAATTAAGCCTACATAACTTTTTTTAAATCTATTAACTTTCACCTACTTTAATTTCTTAATTTAAACAAAAAATAACTGCCCTTTTTAATCTAACAATACTGCTATTACCTACTTTAAATAATGAATGGCAGTTATAAAAAAGAATAAAATTGCATTCTTAAATCTAACGATACAATCTTAGATGTATTCAAGAATTTTTTATAAACATGCAACACCCTACATATAAAGGTAATTGAATGGACGCGAACAATTATTAAATACATTGTTTTATAATAATACTATCACCTAACCATACTTTAATTTCAAATTATAAATTCAAAATATCTGAATATGGGTACAGAAAAGATTTTAATTTCTTTAAATTACTCTTTTAAACATAATTAAATCATTAACGTTTAAATCATAAACTATTAACGTGTATATAGCAGACGCAGGGGAAATATAAATATATAACGAACAACACATCACGATGCCACAACATGATTGATATTAAGCTAGGTTATGATTCTGCCGCCATTCTTCTATGTATAAATTAATGCAACTAAAACTTGTGTTACCTAGTACTGTACACCTAATATAAACACTAACACACAATTATCGATATTTCGATGTAAATAATAACAATAAATGATCAATTAACTTACCAAAATCGATTTTACATAACGTAATGTAGGAACGCTACATCTTGTTTGCTTCTGCCTCCGCCATTTTGATTTCATTCTTAGCTGCGCGCGCACCATTCCAGTCCATACGTTTGCAACGGCCACCCTAATAGAAACCACTCACTGTAAGATTATACGTGATTCTAATATTGTAGTTGAAAAATAATATTACTTTGTGTGTAACACTTGTAAAAATTTAGTTCTTCCTCAGAAATGCTCAAATAAATTAACATGTTATTTATATTTTAATTTCTCTAATTACCGATGGGGAGTTGGAAATGCATAATAAAGTCGAAAAGAATTGTTTAAATAAATAATTTTTAGATCAATGTTTAGTTGTTAATAGTGAGATAAAAACTGGTATTGGTAGGTATTGGTAGCAAATTTTAAAAATCCATATAACAAATCAGAATTTCCAAGGACATGTACTCTATAAACAATTTAAAATAGGCTATATACATTCTGCAATCTTTTAACAGTTTGCGTAACGCATGTAAATTTAAAACTTCCTTTTAATTTAAAGTTTTATATTTGTCTTTAAGATAATGGTCTATCAACGTATTTGTGTAGCTCCAAAACTATTTTAATTTACTTAACCTATGTAGGAAATATGTGTTTCGTGTTCCTGTTGTAGCCTTTATTCGTTAAAGCACACTTTTGTATGAAGAGTTTTAATACAGTCAAAATATAAAATTAAACAACTTCTTTTCTATACCGGCAGTCAAATCATTTTTAAAATGCGACTGAGATTAAAGTAGGGGAGTGAAATTAAATATAGGCAATTGTGTATTGTAGCGTATAGGATCAGTTGTTTGATTCGTGTTTGTTGTAAGAATTACAAGCATTGTATGAATTTGTTTTGAACATTATTTCTTATTTAAACAGTTAAGATTTTAAATATAGGCCTATACATATTTTTTATTTGGAAAAGTTTGAATTTCAATTAATTAATCTAATTTATATTAATTTCAACATTATTTTAAGTACACCAATCCAATATGGAACAGAGTGTTTTACGTTTTAATGGAATACAACATAACTTTCTTCGCAACATCATTATTTAAAAGTAATAGGCCTATTATTTTTATAGAGCAAAAGAGCAAAGGTAAATTCTAAAGGAAATCAGTTAGAAACCGATTATATTTAAAATTTCTGTTTAAACTGATTATAAAAAGAAGTTTAGTGAATTTTAAAATGGGATTCGTTAAGTTTTATTATGATGATAATTTCATATAAATCATTCGACCAGTTTTAGAATATGCCAAATATAATTTTTGTTTGATCTATTTCTTATGCCAATAAAACAACTTATTCTGTATTATGAATATTTGAGAATGTAAAGGTCTATCGGCATTGCGATATTACATTTTACTTTATAACATAAGTTTAAAACGCTTATTTTATGTTATGCGATCGTCATAACACATCAGCTATTTACCAAAGAGTAATTCAGTCAAGAAACCTTACCTTCGCTCGAAGCTCTTAGTTCTCGACCGGCACAGTTCAGTTCTATTCCAAACTAAAACACTCACCTACTCTACCTACAACTGGCGAAAGTCGATCATAAAACACTCCTGACATGTGTATAGCGTTTTCACCCCTGTGTCTCGGTTAGGGGTCGCGTCCCTTCGACATGCTTTTTGTAATGAGTTTTACAAAAGTAACTTTCTAAATTCTGCAGTTCAAGAACGCCAAACTTGCAGGCAACGATGCGCTTGGTGGAGTGGTTTTAACGTCTAATTGTTGTTGAACAAACGGTACCAGAAACTGGCACATAGGCTACTTTCTCACAAACATATTTAAATTATTAAACAAACTCCCTGTGACTTCATAATTATATTAAAGTAGGAAGTCACGTTTAATACTTTAAATTCAGATTTAAAACTTTAATACATAATTGTATTAAAGTATTAAATCTGTTTAACATGTTCACTTCTACGAAAATTTCGTATTTCTTATGCTAGGAGCTGACTTTTTATTTTTTATACTTATTGCCTAAATGAGTAGAAATTACTTTCTTTTTTATTTTTGAAACTTTCTACGTAATCACTAATATTTGAAAGCGGGCGCGCATGTGATTCCTTAGCACATTGGCGTAAAATTGGCGTGCGAAGCACGCAATGCACCGTGTATTGAAAATACTCCCAATACGGTGATTGGCGTGCATTGCACTGTGCGTCGGCCGCTTCTCATAGTGTTCAGTGTGAAGCTCACATGTGCGTCCTTAGCAGTGAACGTGTTAATAATTTAAATATGTTTGTGAGAAAGTATGTGCCAGTTTCTGGTACCATATATTTTAATAGGATTAATTTCAGAATACTGTGGGTTTTGTATGTTAATATTTGTGTATTTGTATTGTACATGAATTTCAGCCTATTTTCATTTTGCCTACAATTTATTTGTAAGTTTATTATTCCTACTACTCGACCGGTTCACAAAAAAAGTACTTGAAAATTTGCTTGCATGTTCATGTAAAATATAATAAGTGGCATCAGACATGAAAGGAGAAATGAAGCTAATAACAAGTTATTTGATGTTGTAACCTGCGCTCATTTCACATAAGACATGCATAAAAAAATTTTAACACGGGAAAGGTCGTTAATACTCATGCAGATTTAGAATTCATACAGGCTTTGAGTAGACCGTACTTTTTCAATTAAATAATTGTTTTTGGTAAACAATTTATCTAGCCTCAATAATTTCTCAATACTATCTTCAGCCTATTATTTAAAACGTCTGTATGTGGTTTCAATGCAACATAAATAATAGTACATTAACAACTTTCTAATCGAACTATAAAAATATTTAAAATAAAAAGCAATAGATAACTACCCCACGTTTTTCGTTTCAAATTTTGCAAGCATTTTGATTTCTTTTAAAATTCAAACCAACACCAATTTTAAGCAAATTACTAGCCTATATTCTTTGATTATGAATATTTTTAAAGGAGAAATTATTTATATTTTTAGAGCCTTTTAAAAACGAGTGAAAAAAATTGTTTACATAAATATTTCTTTTTAGTGTTTTTGAGATAAACTTATTAATTTAACATTACAAATTTGTATTTACATCCTTGTGTAGTGGGTTGTTTGCAATAAGCAATTGCTATACTATTAGGCGTATGTGGGTGGGCGGTTGGGGGGGTCCTAGTATTTGTGAGCGAACCAGTATTATTGCATTGTCATCCACTTCTGAGCTATGTTCAAAATTTTAAGCCTCTAGACTCTAGACCATCAGGAAGTTAGTTTAAAATTTACTACACAATTTAAGAAAACTATGCACTCACTTACTATAGAAATCTAAATTATAGCCAATAGTCTCAAGTTTGGTAATGAGAATAATGTTAATTACAAATAATCAACAAGATATTTTATGCTTACAAATTATTATAAAAAATGTTGTTTGTCGTCTTAAAAAGTACTAGTTTAGGTGATTGTAGATGTTCAATGTTGGTTCAGTAATCAGTTGTTTCCTCTAACACACCCTAACTTCCAAATAGACTACCTTCTAGGTGGTCCGCCCAGCTCGCTTCGCTCACCAATGCAAACAGATTATTGTATAATCTGATTTTACGACTGAGCGAAGACGTATACAAAGCTAATGTAAGACACAGATCGAAATAGACACGACCATAAGCAATAATTTGCATTGCTTTATGCGTTATTATTTCACCATTAATAATTAAATAATCTATAATAAACATTTCAAACAAATTTTGAAATTACCAACTATTGAACTATAAAACAGTAATAATTTTTCGTCGATTTTGGTTTGTATTTGCTTTTAGTTTAAATATAGGCCCCTACTATTATATATCCAAACTAGCTGACCCATACGGCGTTGCCCGTGGTGGTTGGTATTTTCAGTCTTTTTAACGTAATTGTATTCTTTTTAAGTGTTTAGTCAGTGAGTGGTATTTGGCTTTTATATATATATATATAGATCTTAAATAATAAAAGCACTATTGTCATAATAATAAAAGATCTGAAATTATGATTTTGATAACTTTGATCCCCCCAAACCCCTCCTAAAATTTCGAAATTTTTCATACCCTTTCTTAGTGAGCACCTATGGCCCTAGAGGAAGCTACATACCAAATTTCATTCCAATCCATTCGGTAGTTTTGAAGAAATCGTTTTTTAACAATTTTGATCCCCCCAAACCCCCCCTAAAATTTCGAATTTTTTCAAACCCTTTCTTAGTAAGCACCTATGGCCGTAGAGAAAGCTACATACCAAATTTCATTCCAATCCGTTAGGTAGTTTTTGGGAAATCGTGATGAGTGAGTCAGTGGGTTTTGGCTTTTATATATATATAGATAAAAATGTGATATTTTAATGCCTTTTAGTTTCATTCAGATTGTTTGTTTAGTTTTTCAATTTAGTTATATTTAAACTTATTTATGTATATGGTTATGTATGGTGTCAAATAATTTGTTTATTATTATTATTTTTAAAGTGAAAATATAATTTGAAAAGTATTAAACAGTTCATAGATAAGATAGCTTATATTTTATATAAATAATATTTTAAACAGCATTATTATAAGTATCTCTAAGTAAGTATATTTAGATATGTAACAACCAATGTTTGAATGGAAAAGCACTTTTTGTTGTTTTTTGTTTGTCTTTGTCAATTTAAAATAAAAAAGCTGTTTATTGTGAAAAAAAATCCAGGTGTGCTTAATAACACCACACGGGAAAAGAGTAAACTTCTATGGCGATATTCTGATTTACACTTCAAAAGTATAGAAAATATTGAATACAAACACAATTTATGAAATGAGGAAGCACAATGTCCATTTTAGAGGTATTTCCACGTATACTCTGCTATATACACATGTGTACTATATATAGGCCTATAGTAGAGGGTGACGGAATAGAGCGTGACGGTAAAATCCGATTTACAACCCCCAATTTTCCAATTTTCAGTTGCGCCTAAAAAAAAACAGTATTCACAGTAAAGTACATAAAAATTGTGTAAGAAAATATGTAGATGTAGGTATTGGGAACAGAAATGAGCTAGAACTGTTACAGTTGAACAGGTATTAAAGTCAACAGGTCCCCTCACTTCAGATATGTTACTTGTTACTGTAGTGAAGGATAAATAGTGCCTATAGTAGTGATATCCTGTCCGCCATATTGAATCTGATTCCCATAACAGCAATGGTACAGAATAAGTAATTTTTTCCGGTAATTCGTGGAATAAATTTAAAAATTTGGTTTCATTTTGTCGTACTGTCATACGAGGATGTTCATTGCTGAATACATTTTCAGACACCGTTTTATTGTTTTCATAAACGTACGATATAAAAAGTAAAAAAATAGTAAACTATTAATTTTTTACTCGGTTGCAAAAAGAGATATTGCAAAAAACCTTAGAAATCAACACCCACGACCTATATTACTTATAGGGTTAGGTTATCTTAACATTGAAATTGGTAGCCAACTTCGCCGGTTTGAATTTAGGGTCCCGAGCCTGGAGATGATTTACTCGAGATTCAAATAATAAAAGATTAATTCATATGTCGAGTTTAATTGCATTTATCCTCAATTATTTTCTTTTAAATTTTGCTATTGTGATAATTTTTAAAGTAATTTAAATAAACAGAAAATTATGAGTTGGTTTTGGCCATGTGTAATGTTTTAAAAGTACATATCAGATGATATTTCACAGGTAGTTCGTTATCTGTTGGAACACTGTAATAGATTTCACAGTTACCTCAAGTCAAGTCACAGTTTCAGTTAAAACTGTTACAACTGTCACTTCTATCGTCACAGGTACCTGACGTTTTGTATGGGTCAGGCCTGCGTCGGGCGGATAATTCGGAAATGTACAAAACACTGTCATCACATAATATTTCAACACATTGGCCACGGTTGTCCAAATATGACAGCGGTCACTGGCCGGCATAACCCTTCCCAACAACAATGATAGGATAGTAAATGTTTTGACATCTACTTGAACGGTTTACAACCAACAGGTAGGTTCTGGGAAACGATTGTTCACGTTTACATTGACTCTTTACTGGAATTCTAGTTTACAAAGCTAAATACTGTTGGTAGGAGTTTTAGAAAATGTAATTCTTCTCATAGAATTGGCTCAGCTCTACTTTGCTGTAAAATATACAAACACAATGTCTACACTAGGCCTAATGTTATAAAGAGGAATATATCTTGGTTTTGACTATATTTAAAAAAAATACTAATATTACTTTAATCAAACTTGTACTGGTGTATTGAAGTGTTGCCTCCCAAGAAATAAAGATCGTTTGAAAGGGATTTTTCAAAGCCGCTTCTGCACCGGCCAAACTTGTTCGTTGAATATGAATGGCGAACACTAAAAGCGGCCGAACATTCAATATTTTGTTCACCAAACATGTTCGTCGAACATTTTTAATAGCTCGCGGACGAACAAATCAGTGTTCACTGCTAAATTTTTGATCCGAATAGCTGTTTTATCTAATATAGGTCTTGTGGGTGAACCAATGAATTTTCACTATTTTTAGGCTAAAAAATGAAAATTTTGCAAAAACCATTTCTTATTGTGCGTCTTTGATACTTTAAATTTTCGTATCTTAAGTAGTTTTTGCAATAGTTGATGCTATGTAGTCAGTCATTCAATCAGGATATAGCCGTCTATATATGTACATGTACTATTAACATTTACATTAACAGCCGATTTGGCAATTACGTTTTTGGCAATTTGACCAATTTGGCTCTTTTTACAAAACAACCTATAACAAAACTAAATAAAAAAACTTAAAATTAAATAATTTTGACCGTCCAAAGCCTGGATAAAGTGTAATGGGAATCAGAATGTGTATATATATTATAGTGTGAGACCCAACTCAGGTAGCTGGCCCCAAAACTGTAACGAGATGTCTGTGTAACCAGTACAGTATTCATATAAGTTTTTTAGAAACACGTATTGTCCTTATTCTATGCTTTTTTTCATCGAGTTAAAAGCACATATTTCTTGTTTTCATAAAGCTAAAGCAATGAATTAACTACTGCCTCCTGGGTACACTAAAATACAAACAAGGTTATCATAAATAAATATTTATTTCTATAAAATATACTAAGTACGAGATCATTAGACATAAGCTAGATTTAATATACTAAGGTAAAATAAATGTAATTATTTTCTAACCAGTCTATACACTTTCAGTTTCAATTATTCAGCTATACAGTTGGTTTTGTTTGTGTATATTGACGACTAATTTCAGACCCAAGACATCCATTTTGTTTGTCCTTCGTGAGTACCTTCTTCAAATTGCATCTTCATAACAATTAAAGTAGATCTGATAGCAAAAATATTATTAAAATGTTACAGTAACAAGGAAACGAAAAAAATTAAAACTTGTTAATTAAAGTTGGTATGGCGCATTAAAAGTTGAAAATTGATGTGTGTTAATGGTAACGAGTGTACAATTTTATAGTTTAGTTTTTGTGTTCAAGTGTTTAAGTCCGTGTTATTTTTAAAGTGTGTTTAGTTTAATATTTGAATACGACATTTTAATAGTGTTTTTGCTAAATGATCTGCAGTGATGGAACTTCAAACAAATATTAGGTCTACAATACCATGTACATTAAAGTATGCCCACTGGAAAATCATATATAACTTAGTTAAATCAGAAAATATAAATTTCAAAATAAACTAAAATAAATGTATATACATGTCGAATAGAACCTTTCAATTATTATACTTAACACTCAAAATAAAATTAAAAAAGTTAATAAAAATTAGAACAATCAATGTATAAGTAATTAATATTAATTTATATTTAATTGAATTACCAATTAATTAAATTTGTCTAAGAACTTAAGTAGCTATATACAGTATTACATTTCCCACTCACATAGTCTATATACAATTTGCTTTAACTAAGTAAATACTTTGAAATAAATCTATAATAAATAATGTTTAATTTTTTATACATTTTGATTTTTTCTCTTGATATAATAATATGTCCACTGAGGCACTGAGTAGGCCTGTCAAAATAGGCTAAGTAATAAAATATTGAAGGTTCTTTATCTCATCTTTTAAAGTACGTACTAATTATTATTATTATTTGTTTTGATAAAATATCATTATGATGTTCTAAATTTCTACCAAGAAACACATAAGTTATTAGTTTTATCCGAACTTTGTAGAGTTGGCAGTTTTATTTGTTACCTTTCAAATAAAATAAACGAAAAAATATTTGTATCCTCAAAAATAGTTTATTAATAGAATATAAACATTGTTTTTTGATGATGGTGTTCTTTCAAAAGATAAATCAATTACAGAAGAATGCATCTGCATAAAATGAGAATAATATTCTTTTTTTCTGGATAATGATCTTTTAAAACGTATCAGGGAATGAATTGAGTTCGTCGAAATATTAAACTAATATTAATAGTTAAAAAAAATTTTTAAAGTATGGTAAAAAATCATACCTGGATGTTGAGAGAGCAAAGATTACATTGCTGATATTGTTTTAATGTAAGATTTGCAGTGAAAATAATTTTGGGCAGAACGTTTTATTAAAAACTGCTAAAATTTGTCTTAATTTTACAAAATTGTTTATGCCTACAACCATTCAATTTAATAGAACTCCTCCTCCTTTATCACTTCCAAAAGTTTTAGTCGTATATCAAAAACGCAATGTGTTTAGAAAAGTATTTTTCATTTACACTTGTTATGTAGACTATATTTTACGATATAACAAGTTTGACATATACTGAATTCTTGTGTATTTCTTAACGCTAGATATTTCCGCGCAGTTAGTAGTTGTTTATCATGTGATTTTTTGTTTTAAATTTTATATTGACTGGGATAAAATATGAAAACTGTATCCAGTTACAATTATAAAGCGCAACACTGGCTACAGTAACAAATGTACAAATGTCATTTTTTCGTAATGCATTGGCGTTTCACTCACTGCCGACACACGAAATTTCACTAAGTAAGTTTAATTTAACTGTATTCGTGTTACTGCGTGGCACTCCACTAAGTTGCTACCGTAATGCATTTAATGTTACTGGCGGGAGAGAAACCAGTGGCGCCATCAAACCTGTGTTAACGTAAATACTAACTAAATAATAACGTAAATAAGTGACCCAGGAAGAAATCTATATATTCCACAGATGTAATCATTGTACCAAAATAGTGAAAAAGTTCATATATGTAAGACTTTGTTTCCAGAAAATCCGCCATTTTCTATTATTTTAGCATTTTTACTTTTGGAATAATATATAACATACATATTATTCTTTGCCAAAGACGACAACCTTATACAATTTGTCAAAAAAGTCTGTGTATAGCTTAATATCTCAAAATGTACGAGTCTTATGAGATAGAAATAAAAGCAGTCATTCACAACCGTAAAAGAACCACTTTTTGGTGAGTTTGAAATTTTTGTCCCCCATCTTGGAATGAACTTCTTTTTTTTAAGAGGGAAGGTGGTCATGTGATACATCATTTCAATGTAGAATTTCAAAAGAAAACCAACTGTGAAATTTGCACATCCATACCTTTAACCGATTCAAAATGGCGGCCAAAAACAACGAAATCATGTTTTCCGATTTTCCCCCACTTTGCAGTATTTTTTTTTAAATATTAATTATTATTCTTTTTGGATTCAGAATTAAATAAGCTTTCAAACGATATGCAACACAACGATATTTGGGAGTATTTAAACAATTTTAGTTAAAGCCATTTTGATTTTTTCAAAATTGATTTCGAGTGGTTGAATTAAATACAGTTGTGTAGCATATCGTTTGAAAGCTTATGTTATTCTGAATCCAAAAAGAAAAATAATTAATATTTTAATAAAAAAATAAAACAGCAAAATGGGGCAAAATTGGAAAACACGATTTCGATGTTTTAGACCGCCATTTTTAATCGGTTAAAGATATGGATGTGAAAATTTCACCGTTGGTTTTCTCTTGAAATTCTACACCGAAATGATGTATCACATGACCACCTTCCCATTAAAAAAAAATAAGTTCATTCCAAGATGGCGGATCCAATATGGCGGACAAACATTTCAAACTCGCCAAAAAGTAGTTCGTTTGTGGTTGTGAGTAACTGCTTTTATTTCTATCTCATAAGACTCGTACATTTTGAGATATTAAGCCGTACCCAGACTTTTTTGACACCTTTTGTATATATGACGTAGTTTCAAAATATATGTACTATAGATTTTAAACGTTGAATTTAAACATTTAACGTTAAAATAAATTTAAAAGTAACACATTTTTAACGACAAACCTAATGTTTAAAAAAAATATTTAGCTTAAAAGGATAACTGAATCTTCTATCAAAATGATCCATAATTGTTCTCTCCCATCCAGTTAAATTATTTACAGTAAATTAAGTTCTGTTATGAAATAAGTATCTTGTTCATTGTGTATAACTACTAAGAAATGATGCTTTCGTATTTTGATGGGTAAGTAAAATACCATTTAAGCTAAAAAAAACAATAAATTATTCATTTTGTCTGAAGTTAAAAAATAATTGTGTTTCTTGTACGTTTTTACGTTAACAGGTATTGATTTATTATATTTTAAACATATGTAATTATGTTTTCGAATATTTCTACAAAATCAATATTTTGTTTGGTTGCTAAAAGCAACCATTATTATTATATAATAATGTCAAATTTGAAATCAATGTGTTATCTAATACCTAAGTTACGATGTTAATTTAAAAATACAGAATATCGGATCTACAAGAACCTATGTATACATGGTCATTTTCGTTTTACCTTGGCCCAAGAAGTAAGCTTTGTAAGTTTGACGATTTTTTAATAGAACAGCCGGTATGGTTTTATTTCTTACTCCTTATCAATATATCCCTTCTGGTATAAGTATATTTATATTGTCCTATGGCATCGTTTGTTCAGTTGAACACAGTTTTAGTTAAATTAGTAAAATCACCCCTAAACTCAACAGGCTCCTGTTTGACAACGTCCTCACCAAACCCAGACCTCACCGAAGTCGTACTGCTCACCGCCTGCGGACTTTGTTGGGTCTCGTCGACGTTGATCTTCTGCGGCTTGATGATCTCCTTCTTCAGTTTCATCCTCCTGTTCTGGAACCAAATCTTGATCTGTCTTTCCGTCAGACAGAGTTCGTGGGCGATTTCGATCCTTCTTTTCCTGGATAAGTATTTGTTGTAGTGGAATTCCTTCTCCAGCTCTAAAGTCTGGTATCTGCTGTAAGTCTGGCGGGTCCTTTTGTTACCGCTGGCCCGTCCTGAATCTGAAAGAAAAAGATTTGTTAGAGATTCATGATGCGAATGACATTGTATGTTCAACTGTGATTTGTGTGTAACTCCGCTAAAACTGGTCCTGCATCCGAGTTGAAAATGGAAGAGTGTAAATGGTAGTTTTTGAAGTTATACTTCTTTGCTTCCGTTGTAATCGGGATGGGGTGTCGGTCGAGAAACCGCGTCACGCGTTAGGAATAAAATCCGGAAAGTGCCTTTTTATACCCTTCTTCGTATACTTTCCTATACTTCAATACGTCGGATTGATTTGAAACTTTGCACACTTATCAAGGACCGATGACAATGCAATATTAATTTTGTTGGGTGTAGTAAGTGAGCACTCTTCATGGTCCCCAGAACACGATGTGATTTTCACCCCCTTCAAAACGTCGGATTGATTTGAAACTTTACACACTTATCAAGGGCCGATGACAATGCCATATTAATTTTGTTGGGTGTAGTAGGTAAGCACTGATCATGGTCCCGTGAACATGTTTTCGGCAGTCATTAAAATTTTTTTATGCAGGGTGATTCACGACGATATGCAGAAACTTCGGGAGCTTATTCGTTTTGTTGGGTGTAGTAAGTGAGCACTGATCATGGTCCCCAGACTAACTGTGACCAACCAAACAGATGCAACGATAGTATTCATAAGCGTATGTAACAAAGAAGGAAAAAATGGTATATTAATTTAAAAATATGCCTTCAGTGTTGGTTTGTGTTTTTATAAAAGAATAGGCTATCATCTACAAAATAGTAGGGCTACTCTAAGTTACGACTACTTCCCCAAAATATATTAAATCAATAGTAGGTCTACCTGTCTATACCATTAAATGTACAAAGAAGTATAACTTCCACCGTCTGGTCCGACGCAGACCCAAATTTTTTTCAGTACGGTTGATGCTCCGATGTTGATAAATGTAGCTAAACTATACCAAGAAATGCTCTATTTGGCAGATTTATCTGGGAATTGAACCAGCAAATTCAAGCCACTAGTAAATCTGGATCTTCAAGCTAAAATTACCATTTTAGATTAGTCTGTAACCTTCCAGCCCTCGTTGGGCGTGGTGTTAGCTGGTTCATCCCGTAAATAATTTGCTTCTGAACGACAACTAGAACTTCAAAGTTCTACTGGAACTAAAGAAATTAGACCCAGAGGAGAACAACAGATTTGGAAGCGGTAATTTCCCGGACAAAATGTTGAGCGGAAGATAGTACCCTAAAAAGTAATGTTAAGCATGCTGCGTATCCTTCTGCAACGGACAGCAAAAAATCTCTTGAACTATACGATCGGAGAAGGTTATGAAGAAGATTGATTGGGCTTGGACTGAGACTGAAGTATTTCTCATGTAGCTTGATATAGAGGTGATGAGGAGGGAGATCCGTGTAGTCAGCGAAAACTTTAAAAAGACCTTTAGAGGTTTTAAGTACTGTAAATAAAATGGTTTTTATACACTTTAATAAGGCAAGATTTAAGCTAATTAATTGAATTTCAATTCAGGTAATGAGTTAAATAAAATTATATTTAAATAATTAATTAATTTTTTCCAGTATATAGTTCACTAATATATATAATAAAGTACAATACCTTATATTTTTTGTCAGTGAACCTCTTTGTTTAAAACTTGTTTAAAGTTTTTGACGCGTTTCGAGATTTTATCCCATCATCAGAAAGTCCCTCTATACAAAACGTTAAATACACATACACATTTAAAAACGCGTCAATTAAACAAGTTTTAAACAAAGATGTTCACTGACGAAAAATAAAAGGTATTGTACTTTATTATATTTAAAGTTAATTCAATTTACAGTTAATTTAATTTAAATCAGAATAATAAAATAAAGTAACAGTTGGTAAAATAATGTTTTTCATAAACAAAATTTAGCATTTTTGAAACAATATGTTGAAATATTATTAATGACACAGTTTGATTTAAAACGTGCTATTATTGATTTCATGTATGGTTTGTTTTGACGTTAAAATATTCCCTTAAATAGTGATTTTAATGGAATTTCTTACGACATTATGATTATAGTTTTTTTTACAAAAAAAAATATTTAATATGCTACACACACCTTATTTTTTTTACCACGGTGCAATACTTGCTCTTCATGTTGTCGAATTGTCAACACCACAACACAGCACAAACAACAACACAAAAACACATACAAAATGTTACCGATTCAAAACGGACGTCAAAGTCACAAATAAATATAGTTTAAAAAACTAAAAAACACGCTTTTAGAGCATATCAAACTAAAAAGTTAAAAATAATTTTTCAAATAAGCTTAAAACAATAATAAACGATAAATACTAGCATTATTGTAAAAAAAGCGTTGGGCGCTCCATGTACGAGAAATATGGACAAAGCCCCACGCTTTTTTTACAATAATGCTAGTATTTATCGGTTATTATTGTTTTAAGCTTATTTGAAAAATTAATTTTAACTTTTTAGTTTGATAGGCCTATGCTCTAAAAGCGTGTTTTTTAGTTTTTTTAAACTATATTTATTTTTCACTTTTTAGTTCGATGTATTATAAAAGCGTGTTTTTTAGTTTTTTTAAACTATATTTATTTTTTAATTTTTAGTTCGATTAGTTATTGAAAAAAAAACTTGGCCGTGGACGGGATTAGAACCCACGATCGGTGAGTCTGGGGAATTGACGTCAGCGACGACCCGCGCCTTAGACCGCTCGGCCAACGAACGAACTTGAGTAAGAGAGATATACTAACAGTAATAAGCCACTGGCTTTTAGTCCAAAGGAGAGTTACTTACAAACAAAAAACATAGAAACATACAAGTGAAGCTAATATAAGCGTGTTAAAAAACACTGAAAACGAGAAGAACATGAAATCGCACAAATTGCCTTACGTTTTGCGAAGACTGTTGACACTGCGCTTCTTCAGAAAACGATATAATTTACTTGCTTTCCGGTGGATGAAGGCCTGCTAGACGCTTACCGTATTGAATCGGCTTACACATTTTTTGGTGTTTTTTTTTTTTTTTTTTTTTTTTGGTTTTTAAAGGCGAAAAACCTAGGTGGTTATCATCGCCTTTTTTTTGGTGTTTTTGTGTTGTTCTTTGTGCTGTATTGTAGTGTTGAAAATTCGACAACGGGAAGAGCAAGGGATTGCACCGGGGTCAAAAAATAAGTTGGGTGTAGTAGCATATTAGTTTTTTTTTTTGTAAAATAAATATCACCCCGTCAAAAAAAGTTTAATGTCCCTTAGAACAAAAATGATTATAGTTGTACAAAATATTTTGACAAAAACAGATTAACGTTTTAAATTGACTCATATATTGAACAAGAACAAAGTAACATTACGTAGTGTCGTAAGTACTAAACGAATGCATAGATTTTAACGAAACCATAAATTTAACAAATAAGGCACAACAGGATTCATAGTTGTTGTCTACCTAAAGACAGTGCATTGTAACATATTAAGTAATAAGTACTTGGTTTACGCCAGAACTAAAATTCCTGCAACCAAAAGGTTTATTTATTCTGTTTAAAAATAGCTTAAATATATTCATAGATATAATAATATAATTTATGGCTGTTATCTATATATATATATAAGCGAAATACCACTCATTCACTCACTCATCACGATTTCTCAAAAACTACCAAACGGATTGAAATGAAATTTGGTATGTAGCCTCCTCTAAGGCCATAGGTGCTTACTAAGAAAGGGTTTGAAAAAATTCGAAATTTTTGGGGGGGATCAAAGTTATTAAATCACGATTTCTTCAAAACTACCGAACGGATTGGAAT
>JAGFPH010014089.1:10371-24632 GCA_018207615.1 Philaenus spumarius | reverse complement strand
GTGGGCGTAGTGAACGTCTTCTGGTCTCAAATACAAACCGGTTTGTGTGTTTCTTGCACGTGCGGGCTTTGGTCGTGTGTCCGACACAACCCGATACTGGGCCAAGTAACCGGAACCGGGTACGCAACTGATACTGTGGAGCTTCAACAAAGTAAATTAGCGCTGTTAGATCTCTGGACGGACTTTTCTTACTTATTTCAATGAACTTGTGTGGATATAAATTTAGAAACTTGTTTGTATCGCAACGAATATAGGTAACGCATTAAGTTAAGGACAACCTTTGATCATTGAACAAGGAAGAGATTTATTTTTAAATTTACTTTGACTGACAGCAGTCCGGAGGCTACTGACTTTCACCATGCCCTAGGGTTTCTTTGGATAAGGTTATTACAAATTTCCTTTTTAGCGAATATCCGAGCTTTACAGCGACATCTATTGTCCGGAGTAGTCTATGAACACTGATCATCACGTTTCAGTGAGACCTACTTTGTATTACGGTTTTTAAAATAATGTTTCTTTGACGGGAAACCGACAGTGTTTTAAAATGAGCGAAACAAGCCTATACTACTCTATACTAGCTGACCCGGCAGTGCTTCGCTATTGCATAATTATTTTGGTGGAATAAATGCGACAAAGGATATGAACCCAAACCCCCTAAAATTTAGATTTTTTTTAACCCTTTCTTAGCGAGCACGTATGGCCCTAGAGAAAGCTACATACCAAATTTCATTGCAATCCGTTCAGTAGTTTTGGAGAAATCATGATTTAGTAACTTTGACCCCCAAACACCCCCTAAGATTTTGGATTTTTTTGAAAGCCTTTCTTAGTGAGCCCTAGAGGAAGCTACATACCAAATTTCATTCCAATCCGTTCAGTAGTTTTTGAGAAATCTTTATTTAGTAACTTTAAACCCCCCAAACCAACCCTAAAATTTCGAATTTCTTGAAAACCTTTCTTAGTTAGCACCTATGGCCCTAGAAGAAGCTACATACCGAATTTCGATCCAATCCGTTTGGTAGTTTTGGAGAAATCGTGATTTAGTAACTTCGACTCCCCAAACCAACCTAAGATTTCGAATTTTTTAAAACCCTTTCTTAATGAGCACCTATGGCCCTAGAGGAAGCTACATATCAAATTTCGTTCTAATCCGTTCAGTAGTTTTTGAGATTTCTTGATGAGTCAGTGAGTAAGTGGTATTTTGGCTTTTATATACATGGACTAGTTGACCCGTACGGCGTCGCCCGTGGTGGTTGGTATTTTCAGTCTTTTTAACGTAATTGTATTCTTTTTAAGTGTTCAGTCAGTGAGTGGTATTTGGCTTTTATATATATAGATCTTAAATAATAAAAGCACTATTGTCATAATAATAAAAGATCTGAAATTATGATTTTTGTAACTTTGATCGCCCCAAACCCCTCCTAAAATTTCGAATTTTTTAAAACCCTTTCTTATCAGCACCTACGGCCCTAGAGGAAGCTACATATCAAATGTCATTCCAATCCGTTCAGTAGTTTTAGGGAAATCGTAGTTTAGTAACATTGACCCCCCTTAACCCCCTTAAAATTTTAAATTTTTTTGAAAACCTTTCTTAGTGAGCCCCTATGGCCCTAGAGGAAGCTACATGCCAAATTTTATTCCTTAAAGTATGTAGATTAACATAAAAATAAGTTTACCAGTCTATCGATTTCCCAAAGTCGAAAAAAAAATCGATAATCATTTTTGTTTTCAATTATCCTTAATATTTCGAGCTGGGATGAAGATAGAGAAAAATAAAAAATACCACCGTGTAGGGGAGGTATTTTTCAATAAAAAAGGTCATATGTATTTATTTCCTCCGAGCAATGGTTTGTCTGGAAAAAATCGATAATGCAGGAAAGTATTTTGCAGCAGGGGAAATCACTAAAAGGGGACATCTTATTCTTATATAAAGCGTTGGGTCATTCTAAATTGGCCGAATTTTAATATATCGAATTGAAACTTGACATAGGAGTTAAAATATATATTTTAAACATTTATGCTGAGTCTCAGCTTGTTATCTTGAAAATGACACGATCTAGAGCCACTTGACTTATCAATGGGTTTCTCGATTTTAGGAGTACCGGACCCACCAATTCATTTTAAACAGCTCCAGTTTAGAAAATTTTCAAAATATCAACCTGAAAGTTTTTTTACAAGTTAAATATATAGATTCAAACAAGTTCAAGGAGTATAAACCTTTTTCATTAATTACCTCAAGTTTCAATTCGATATATTAAAATTCAGCCAATTTAGAAAGAGCCAACGCTTCATATATGAATGAGATTTCAACTTTTACTCATTTCCCCTGCTGCAAAATACATACCTGCATTATCGAATTTTTTCCAGACAAACCATTGCTCGGAGGAAAGAAGTACAAATGACCTTTTTTATTGAAAAATACTTCCCCTACACGGTGGTATTTTTTATTTTTCTCTATCTTCATGCCAGCTCGAAATAGTAAGAACAATCGAAACAAAAATGATAATCGATTTTTTTTTCGACTTTGGGAAATCGATAGACTGGTAAACTTTTTTTTATGTTAATCTACATACTTTAATGTACTTATAAAAAAAATCTGCCGTATTGTAAATTACTGGCACTTTTGGTCTAAAATCTAAAACTACCCCTACCGACTGGCCTATAAGTAATTAGTATTTGTGTATTATACAATTTTATAAACTGAATTTTTTTTTTTTGTTACCTACAGAATGTTTTCCGACATGTACTAAGTGATTAGTGGACCCAGCAATGCTTGCTATTGCTTGATTTAATTTAAATGGTAGTTATTCCATTTCATTACATTGACTTAAGTAATTGAATAATTGTAAAATGGTCTTTATGCCACTTAAGAATACTACACAAATTTAGATTTATAGTTGTAAACCTTTATATAGATAATACTGTAAACCTTTTGTTTGCTTTTACCTAATCTAATAAAACTGATAGTTGTAAAGAATTGTAAAAAACCCAATCTAAATTAGCCCAATTGGTTGCAAATAGACGTGTTTTGGTTCATTGTATGCCTAACCTAAAATCATGTTCAGTTTTTAATCCAAATCATTTGTTTTATATACAATATGTAACAACCAATGTTTGGATTAAATTAAAATATAGTAAGCATTTCAGTTGATTTTGGTTTTTGTTTGCTTCAAGTTGGTCAATCAACCTAAAAAAGCTGATGGTTTTGAATAATAATAAACTGATTATAAATGCTAATTTAAGTTGCTATGGTAATGAAAGTGTAAACAAACATGACGTGTTGCTAAGCTTTTCATACGAACAGCTGTTTTTGTGCGCTATGGTCTTGAGTCCATACAAAAGAGGCTGTTTAGTTTTTTCCAAATTTGAAACTTTCTCAAGAAACTTTTCAAATTTTTTTTGTTTAAAAACACAGTTCGGACTATGACGAACATTTTTAAAGAAAAAACCGCCAAATTGGTCAAGCCGTTCTCAAGCGATGAGCTTACAAAGGAACAGCAATTAATTTTTATTATACAGATGTTTGTGAATAACAAAAAACTTTCCATAAACTGAAAACGTTCAGGCACACGTGGTTACAATCAATCATAAATGATAAAGTTTGATAAGAACATCCATCCTCTGTGTAATCAGACGGTGAAGTGGAAACAGTGGCCTGTAATGTGCAGTTGTTACCACAGAATTTTATCATTTTCGAGTTGCGGAAATGATAACACTGCATATCATGCGAGGTTTTGTAATTACCGTTGGTTCATGCGCCACGCATGCGCAGAAATACCAATAACATATCGGTTAGGAAGCACTCTACCTAAACACCTAACTGCACATGGATTAGTCGTAAATATAACTCGGGTAAACATTTGTGGAAATAAAATCAACTGCATGTGTCATCCGAGAGATAGCGCCTCTGAAACAAAGAATTCCTGTAAAGACCATTGATGTTTGAATTGTAGGATGATTTTCAGTCAATAATAGGCCGACGGTGTTTCTCATCTTTGACATAAATAAATAAAAATAATATTCTACCTACGTCAATCGTATAAAAAAATTATTGTCCCAGGCGGGATTCGATCGCGCGACCTTTGAATTACTGGCCGTGCTCGCTACCGTGGTGCTACCCCGTGCGGCCGCCGCCGCGATGCTAGATTGACAACATAAACTTGTTTATTTTTAAACATTTCCTCATAATTATAAAACGCCGAAGTTTTGATAAAAGCGGGTGGTGTCATTTTGTTTGGCATCTTAAGCACTATAAATACTGATAATTTCATCAAAATCGTTAGAGCCGTTTTTGAGAAATTTGAATTTTTGTCGTTTTTTATGGGTTTTTAGGGGTAAATTACCCTTAAAAATTAAAAATTCCAAAAAATGAAAAAAACGCCAGGAGATATTAGGGTTTAGTACCTACATACCAAATTTCATGAAAATCGGACCAATAGTGTCCTCTCTGGTCGTGTATACATACTGACAGACTGACAGACAGACACCACGTTAAAAACACTTTTTTTGGTTCAGGGAGCACCAAAACGAAAAATTCCACTAAAAATATTTTTGGGTTCAGGGAGCACCAAAACAAAAAGTTCCACTAAAAATATTTTTGGGTTCAGGGAGCACCAACACAGATAATTGCACTAAACAATTTTTTGGGGTTCTGGGAGTACCAAAACAGATAATTCAACTGCAAATTCAAATTCGAACATTTTTACGAAAACAATACTTTCTCCATATACTAAAAGTGGAGAAAGTAAAAATAAGACTATTTATGATTAATCTTACACGAAGGCGTCGTTGACGAAGGGATAAATAAACGTACTTCTGCAAAAGTCACTGTGCGTTTTTGGGCCGTAGAACTCGGATATAAAATATTTTTTCTTAGCTGCGTGTAGGACTAATTGAAGGCACAATATTTAGCCGATAGCGATATAGCGAAGCCGCGTTACCATACAGATTATTTAAAAAGTGAAACTAAGTTCAATCTAATTATTTGGTTATTAAATTTGAACAAATATTCCTACTCTATACTCGATTTCACGTTCACCGTGCAGTACGAAGCACCCATAAGCCGTGTTATCCAAACGGTAGTCTCAGAGATACTAACCGTCCAAAAAAAACATCAACTCCCGTGCAACGGACAGTTGACACAACCCGCATTTCAGTAAATGTGATGTTCCCAGTAATGGTAGTAGCACGGCTAAGACCTGTACTGCACTGTCAAAATGGAATTGAGCGTAGACTGCGCTTTTTGAGCAACATCAATGAAGAAGGCTTCTGACATTTCCTTCCTGTGTTCTAAACCTTAAATGGTTTAAACACCAATATTTCGTTAAGGGTCTGATCCAGTAGGCGAGAAAACAACCGGAAACGCAAGCGCTTCTCTCTATAGCCGTATCTTAACAGTGCAATTTCTTGCAGCTGAGCTGTTTGGCACTGCCTCATTTCAAACCATTTTATAAAGCCGTCTTTTGTAGTTGAGTAAACCTAAATGGTTTAAACACCAATATTTCGTTAAGGGTCTGCTCCAGTAGGCGAGAAAACAACCGGAAACGCAAGCGCTTCTCTCTATAGCCGTATCTTAACAGTGCAATTTCTTGCAGCTGAGCTGTTTGGCACTGCCTCATTTCAAACCATTTTATAAAGCCGTCTTTTGTAGTTGAGTAAACCTAAATGGTTTAAACACCAATATTTCGTTAAGGGTCTGCTCCAGTAGGCGAGAAAGCAACCGGAAACGCAAGCGCTTCTCTCTATAGTCGTATCCAAACGGTGCAATTTCTTGCAGCTGAGCTGTTCGACACTGCCTCATTTCAAACCATTTTACAAAGCCGTCTTTTGTAGTTGAGTGCTGAAAAGAAAATTGGATATTTTTTATAAAATTGCGGATCCGGTTTGCACTTCACTTTTAATTATAAATGTTTTATTGAGGAAAGAAAAACGTTCAACCTTGTTATTTCAAAAATTTCAATTACGTGATAAATGAATTTTTTTTAATGAAATGTGAAACGCAAAACGGATGCGTATTGTGACTGTGCTCAAAATGAGACTTTGCAAACAATTTTATGATAAAAAATAAACGAAATAAATGGTTAGAAATTTAATACTGCTCTTATGAGTTACAAATCCAAGATAGCCGCCACTACAGCACTACCCTTAAGGGTCTGCTCCAGTAAACGAGAAAGCAACAGGAAACGCACTTCCGGTATCACTGTATCCCTATCTAAACAATGCAATTTCTTGCAGCTGAACGCTTTGACATTGCCTCATTTCATACCATTTTATAAGTCTATCTTTTGTAATTGAGTGTTGAAAAAAAACTGAATATTCTTTATAAAATTTCGGATCCTACTTGCAAATTATTTTTCATTATTAATTTTTAAATGACAGTTACTTGACAAATGAAAGAAATTTAAAAAAATGTAAATTGCAAGACGGATGCGTATTGTGACTGTGCTTAAAATGAGACTTTGCAAACAATTTTATGATAAAAAGTAAACGAAATAAATGGTTTGAAATTTAACATTGCTCTTATGGGATAAAAATCCATTTTATTTTTACTGGAGCAGACCCTTAAGGGTGTATTGTTTGTACAAGAATTAATAGAACACCTAGATGGAAGGCATTGGGGTAAACTAGGATACGTTATAACCCTGGTTATAGTTTGACCAATTAGCCTCTAACTTTTAAGTTATTATTTTTGTATACTGGCGGTTTTCTTTCTTCTTGTGGTTCGCTTGGGAATAAGATAACTGAATGTAAAGTGTAATTTTTAGTTGGAACAAGAGACTTGTAAAAACTATAATATTTCAATATGATCTGTCTCTGTCAACTTTGAAATATTCTACAATTTAAATTATTTCAAAAATGAATATTACTTTTTTCAATGTGTGAAAAGTAATATGACTTGGAATGGCATCCCCTCTGACGGTCCTTAGACCAAGAGTATTGTCAGTAGTTATGATTGTTATATATTTAAAAAAAAAATTTTAGATTATCTATACTAATATTATAAAGAGGTAATATTCGTTTGTTGGTTTGTATGTAGGGGGTAATCTCTGGAACTACTAAACCGATTGAAAAAATAGTTTTACTAATCAACAAGCTACACTATTCCTGAGTAACATAGGCTATAATTCATTTTGATAAAAACATTTTCTATCTCAATATTTGTAAATTTAGTAGGAAAAAATCTTAGGCTAGGCCTAGACTGATGAACCAACACATGTATTTACATTTATTACCATAGAAACCAATTGAATAAAATAACAGATAAAACAACTGGATACTCTAATAATTCCATTAACAGCTGATTTCAAACTTTGAATATTTACTGTTTTCTAACTTTTAGGTTAGGGTTTTAAAGTGTAGACCTGAGCCTTGCTGGTTCTTTTAACCTTTATTATAACCGCTGTTATAAAATATGTACGAAATAATTTGATTTGAACATTTAACATTATTTACCATCTTAGCTTTGGGGTTATTATTAATCCTACAACTTTATTATAAAGAAAACATAACATGATTACGTGAATAGAAGTTTCCAACGGGGTTGGCGTGCGGAGTACGCGGGTGGTTCCCCTAGTTTATTATTATAATTTACCAAGTATATTAGGCCTAAAGAGCTACGGTTTTGTTCCCCAAAAACAAGTATTTTATGATACTATTGTGTATTGTTAAAAAAGATCTTTATTGATTAAGGATGCCAAAACTGTTACAATATGAAGTTTTAAAGATATTAAAAGGTTGCTCAGAACAAACTACGACTAAAATGTTGAATAAAACAGATGTAGGCTATTAGAGGTACTTATAGATTTTACAAAAACACTACAGCAAATCCGAACTTTTGTCAAAAATTATAATATGTTTCAATAAATACCCCATTGCCTCTGTATTTACTGAAATATTGAACATACTAATTGAGGGGGGGGGGGGGGGGCAGTGGGGTTATAATACTCATACACATTTGTGAAATGTATGTTATCTTTCATGTTATACTGTGCTTGCCATCAACAAAGTGCATTTATTGTGATATCTAATTTCCAAAAAAATGCTAAAATGCTAATCTCTCTTTCTATTTCAAAAAGTACTGCTGCTAAAATTACTCCACTTTCTGATACAATCTCTCCTGACTTGAGCTGAAACTTTTAAAACTATTTTTGTAAACTCCTTTTTAAGATTATATATCCACGCTAATGTTATAATTCAGGTAATTAGTTTGTAAACGACCACTGGCTTGACTTCTAACCCGTTCCAGTGCGTTTTATCGCTCACGTCGGCTGTGTTCCGCACTCTAGTGGTCGTTTATTATATCTAGGAAACATATCTGGAGTTATTTCAGTTCACCATTGTAGTCTGACACATTTTGCTCGCGTTCAACGTCCTGACTGTGACGTCACTACCGGAGCAATAAAATCTGCGATAAAGCGAAGGCTCGTAAAAACTGCAGCTAGCGTTTCTTAGACGAGTCTGCAAACTTTACGACAGTGATTATGTTAAACTTACACGTACTGCCCTTTTTAAAATTCCACTAGGGGCTCTGCCCCTGGACGCTCCGCGTCCCAACCCCGGCTCGGCCTTCGGCCTCAGATGGCTGCTTCGCTTCGCTCGCAGGTGGAAAATTCGATAAAGAATCTCGTTAATCTTTTGCTCGTTTGTACATAGGTGACCGAGCATAAATTAGCTGTTTTATTTGGCAGCTGACTCAAACTCATTAAACATTATCTCCATAAGATTAACATGGGAAATTTGAAGGATTGTATACCGGGGCTCCTTCTCGGGTGAATAGCGGCTGAACGGATGATAATATAGAAGACTTGACATATCTGTGAATGATTATGTTCAGTTTTTGATCCAAATTAGCTGTTTTATATATAATAGGTTTGTAACAACCAATGTTTGAATTGAATTAAAATATAGTTAGCATTTTTCGTTGATTTTTGTTTGTGTTTGTTTTTAGTTTGTCAATGTAACCTCAAAAAGGTAATACTACATTTGATACTGATTTGATCCAAATCAGTTGTTGATCAAAATCAGCTGTTTTAAGCTTTTCATACGAACAGCTGTTTTTGTGTCCTTGATAAAATCAAAATAAATATTTCTTCTTCTTCCTTAAGATTGACCTTCCATAAGATTAACATTGAAACTTTGAGGGCCACTGGGGCGTAGCCCTAATGTCCTAGGACTTCGGTAAATGCTTGATGACATATCTACAGGTAATAAGACACATTTTAAAACAAAAATCATCAAAATCGGTCCATTAGGAGAGGCTGGGCGATTGGAAATAGGTTTTGACCAAATTCTTTTAATATATATAGATTATAATCAAATACAATTTTGAATCTATTAGAGTTCAGTTTTTTTTTTAAGGATCACGAGTTTGTAGTTCTGTCTGCGTCACGATTTTTTCCAGTACGCACAAAGACATCAACATGATATTTGGCACAGTTATAAAGCAGCATGTTTCAGAAATCAGAGCTAAACAAAATTGACAACGAATTTTGAAATAAAATCTACACTAAAAAATGTACATTTTATGACACTCTCTGATGGTATCGTTTGAAAGAATATTAACACTATTTTTATTTAGAATTTCGTTAATGTAGTTCTGAAAATATTTCCGATTACAAATCTCCTTTTCCGCAAATAGCCTACTGCAGAACATTTTTGAAGAAACAGGCCTACGGCCTGTTGAGGTGTCCTTGGGAACCGTCACTTCCTATCACCGTTTCCCAAAAACGATGTGTATTCCAGCCACGGGTACAGTGGTAACACGAATCTCTCTTAGTTTTCTCAGGAAAAGATAGAGGTATTTTTATAATTTTTGAAGTGAGAACTTCTTATGGCCCGTTCGGCATTTTTTGTGTGGGTATTCGAATGAAATCTCGCGCACCGTACCGCACCCATTGTATTTTAGATGCGCGTAGTTTAAGGGGGTGCTACCCTGTCCGCCATATTGAATTTGCAGAAGAGCAATGCTACAGAATAAGTCTTTTTTTCCGTTAATTCGTGGAATAAATTTAAAAATTTGGTTTCATTTTGAAGTACTGTTACATGCGGATGTTTATTGGTAAATACATTTTCAAAAACCATTTTATTGTTTTCATAAACGTATGATATAAATAGTAAAAAATGGTAAACCTCATTAATTTTTTACTCAGTTGTAAAAAGACATATTGCAAAAAAACCTTAACAATCAACACCCACAATCTATTTTACTTTAAGAAAAAAATACAGCTTTCGTTTTTTGACAAAAATAACACAAAAATATGCTTATGTTTTGGTTATTTAAGAATGAAATTGGTACCCAACTTCGCCGTTTTGAATGTAGGGAGCCGAGCCTTAAGGATCTGTTACAGTAAACGAGAAAGCAACCGGAAACGCAAGCGCTTCTCTCTATAACCCTATCTAAACAGTGCAATTTCTTGCAGCTGAGCGCTTTGACATTGCCTCATTTCAAACCATTTTATAAATCAATCTTTTGTAAATGAGTGTTGAAAAAAAATTAATTGAATATTCGTTATAAAATTGCGTATCCGGCTTGCATTTCACTTTTAATTATACATTTTTTATTGTGTAAAGAAATAAGTTCAAACTTGGTACTTCAAAAATGTCAATGGAATGGTACTTCAACGTGACAAATGAAAAAATGAAAAAAAAAATAATACAAACGGATGCTATTGTAACTGTGCATAAAATGAGGCATTGCAAACAATTTAATGATAAAAAATAATTCGACCACGCAGCTGGACCGCTGACGTGAGTTGAGCAAATTTCCAAAATTAAGTTTATATGCCTATGTTTTAGGGTTTCAACCAACAATTTGGAAAATAGGTCTACTCACGAAGGCGTTGAACAGCTGTCTGTGTGTACGCAATATATTAGTAGAATTTGTTTGCGCCTAGTGGCCTCGCGAGTATTCCTCACTTGGCTTCGAACCGGGTACTCCTATGGTATTTTACGTTTTGGTCGATTTTGGGGGAACCAAGTGAGCTATAAGGTCGCGTAAAAAAACAAAATGTGCAGAATAACATCCTACATTTATATTTTTAGAAAAAAACTCTAAAAAAATTTCATTCTCGTAGTAAAAATCTCAAAAAATAGTTACTTCCGGTCAAAAAACGTATTTCTGGTTGCAGGATTTTTTTGGCTAACGAACTCGTCCGAGCCACATAGACAACCAACACGTGTACCAAATTTGGACCAAATCGGACTTAAATTGAGGCCGCTAGAGTGCGAACACATATATACATATATATATATATATATGAATTTTATGACACCCCAAAACGTGTTCTGGGGACCATGATCGGTGCTCATTTGCTATTCCCGACCTTGGATTTCACCATAAGGGCCACTGCAATATCTCATTTTTCCTATGGAACTTCGCTAATAAACGAAATAAATGGTTTGAAATTTAACATTGCTCTTATGGGATACAAATCCAAGATGGCCGCCACTACAGCAGATCCTTAATACTGTATCACACATACAAAATAAGAAAACAATTATGTATGGGTTGATTCAATAGCTGAATGGGTTAATTTAGTCACGACACGCACCGATGAAATGGACATTGCGCTTCCTCATTTTGTAAGTTTTGTTAATAATGTGCTTGGCGATACATCTAAAATGGACATAGTCCTTTGTCTAAATTTGCTAACTTGCTTGCTATCTATGGTAATGAATGTAGATGCATTAAAGAAACGTGCGTTGGTTCAGTATAGGCCTAACCTAAAATTATGTTATTATTATTTGACTACAGACAATCGTATTCGTGTTACTTTTTAGATTTCAATTTTAACTGGGACAAGCTAAAAATAATCATCAAAATTCGGATTACGTCAATATAATCAAAGATTTATATTGTGCCAGTTTTCACTTCTGTCGGCAGTCTGACGACGGCTTTTTTTTTTCTCTCAAAAGTTCGGATTCGTCAAGTTTACCTAGATAAGTTACTTTTTCTGTAACGAAGCGGTTTTCAACGTTTTTTGCAGCGGTACATTCTAGTTTTTTATTTTTTTTACTTTATTCTCGTAAATGTTTTTTAGAAAATCACAAATTTCGTGATTTTCTCGAGCAAACATCAATGAAGAATTTCGGCTCGGCCTTCAAACGCGCAGATAGTTTTTGAGTAGGCCTACCGTGCGTCTAAAATCTACGAAATTACCCCCGAAAGCCAAAGCTACGTGTGCTAAGGGTTGCACTTAATAAACATAATATCGAGCAAAAGATTTTTCTAATATTTAGAAATTTAAAAAATCAAACCGATATCGTGTAATGCATTTATCTTCAAGCAATATTTTTACAACCCTTACGCTAAGGGCTGAAGTTATAAACAAATTTGGAAAACGGTTGACCCTAAAGGCCATCCATGTAACTTCCCGCTAAGTTTAATTACAACAAACACTATTTTTGGAAATTTTGAACTGCCATAACTTTTAAATGAATCACCCGATTTTTATGCGATTTGCGGCAATCGATGCAGTTTTTCGAGTCCATTGAAAGAATCGACAACACAATTTTTTCTGATGAAAAATTTCGGAGAAATTGAGAAAAAAACTTTTTTTATTTTCTTTCGTTCACGATATCTCACGAACGAATTAACCGATTTTGACCGGACTGGTAGCGATCGACGTCGCTTTTCAAGGTTAAAAGCTGATTAGATTTTGGAATTGATCGGTAAAGCCGTTTAAAAGTTATTCCAAAAAAACCTGATTTAAAAAAAATTTATTTCTTAGTTTTTTTGAAATTTCTCAGAACCTACCGGTCCGAATTAGTTGAAATTTTCAGGAAATCTAAGTTTGATGGAACTCTTTAGAACGCCGATTGGTAGGATCCAATCGGTTAAGCCGTTCAAAAGTTATAACCGGGTCACATACTTACATACACACACACACACACACACACACACACACGCACACACACACATACATACAGACAGGGTGACACCCTCTCGGGAGTGGTCAGGGAAGATTCCTAGGACCTCAAAACGTCGAGATCTGATGAATACTCGATTTTCGAAAAACGGGGTGAAACCAATAACTTCCCGATTTTAGAAAATTTTCAATTTTCTTTTAGCGGGAAGTTAAAAAATGTAAGACAAAAGATTTTGGAAATATTAAGAAGATATATGCAACTAATATTGTAATATTGCAACAGCTCGATATTGTGTTTACTGAGAGAATAGTGATTTTTCCGCTTCAGTACCTCATTCTGGTCACTCCTTGCAGTAAGGATTGGTTGTATCCAATTTTGTATCATACAAAATTTGTATATAATATTAATTAGAACGTTTACAATATCTGAACGAATTTGATACTGTGCCTATATGATTTGTTCTAAACCCCAATTTGTCCACCCCTTGAGCTAATGGTCGGTGTTATCAATGACTACAGAACCCATAAGAAGCGCAACGCTTATGGAAAATAGTCAGCCCGGTTGGTTGCTGACAAATCAAGCTCAGAAAATTTCCACCCGTCTGTGACTCATCAATCCTGGCTGGCTCATTATCTGTCTCACTCACACTTGCCGTACCGACGACAGTAGCGCTCTCGTTACCTAGTGGCTGCCGCTCTACGTTTCCCAGATTCAAATAAAACTAGGCTGAACATAGGCGTTGCGCTTCTTATAAGTTTCATTGGCGTTATCGGAAAACCTCATGGTTTGTTTAATGGCGTATTTAAAGACGCACAATCACTTTAAACGGATGGAAATGTTTCATATTATGCTGACTTTTCGAGATTTTCAATAAAATAACTTCTCCTGAAGGGTTAATGGTCAAGAGTACAATGAATTTCTTCCAAATGTGTTTTCGAAGCCAAGGTAAACTTAGATAATCAATTGTACCGACAGTAATTATCCCAGAATATGGAACATACAGATAGACCCTGAGCGTGACCTCAATGTTGTGATTGATTTGTCCTTACCTCTCTTTCTCTCTCTCTCTCTCTCTCTCTCTCTTACTACTCGGACTTCTTTACAACAGACAGTTAGCTATCATCCCCGGCTTTGTCCATGTTAAAAATAAGGAGATCTTTACAAGCGCGAATATAAAATCACTTTCAATCATCAAACGTCAAGATCTGAGAACCTGAGAACTAACCACATACAGTAATACGTAAATTGAATTGGTTAAGTAAAATGACAAACAAACTGTGGTGACAGACTAATCAACCAGTTTAGGCACTCAGTTTCTGCAGAAATCGCTCTATTTCGTACCTAAAGAAAATATTTTTTCAATTCCCCACTGTCCCAAAAGGCATATAGTTTTTAAA
>JAGFPH010014089.1:0-10271 GCA_018207615.1 Philaenus spumarius | reverse complement strand
CAAATAAATTTGTATTTAGTTCTTTGATTCTTTGATTTCATATGTACTAATAATATGTTCAAAATAAAGTTATGCGGCGTAATATTCAGTTTTGTGTGTGAAATTATCTATATTTTCATTTAATAACCAGCTTCAGTTTCCGAGTGTACTATAGTACTTGTATCAACCGCATACGGTGGTGGTATGGGGGCGTGACCTCACATCAGTGTTTAAAGGGAATCACAGAGCCTGAAAGGTTGAGGTACTGATCATGTGTCTCCCGATTGTTTTTAGCGAATTTCCATAGGCTGAGCTATTGCAGTGGCCCTTATGGTAAGAACCAAGGTCGGGAGTAGCAAATGAGCACAGACCATGTTCTCAAGAACACGTTTTGGGGTGTCATTAAAAATCATATATATATATATATATATATGTATATATGTGTTCGCACTCAAGCGGCCGCATTTTAAGTCCGATTTGGTTCAAATTTGGTACACATGTTGGTTGTGTACGCCGCTCGGACGAGTTCGTCAGAAAAAAATCCAACAATCGGAAGCACGTGTTTCGACCGGAAGTAAATTTTTCTTGAGATTTTTCCTTTGAGAATGAATTTGTTTATTCTCACTTTCCCTTGTGATGTCGACTACGCCGAGGAGCGACGACAAGGCTTTTCAAGATCACTGTAGTGTTTACAACAATAATCACAAATAATCAATCTCCTTCGGATTCCGGTCTATTAAGTGAGGGAAAGTAAGGGAAATTCGTTTTTGTTTTAGGTAGTTTTTAAACTCAAGATACAAAATTTGAGAATATTTGTAACTAACTCCTTTATTTCCTATAGAAACTACTAACTTAACTAAGGGACGGCTCCATTAAAAAATGAAAGCGACCGGCGACTCCAGGGTTTCACTATATAGCCGTGTCTAATCAGCGCAATTTCTAGCAGCTATGCGCTTTGACATTGCCTCATTTAAAACCATTTTATAAATGGATCTTTTATAATTGAGTGCTGAAAAAAAAAAACTGAATATTCTTTATAAAATTGCTGATCCGGCTTGCGATTCACTTTTAATCATACATTTTGTATTGTGTGAGGAAAAAAGGTCAAACTTGGTACTTAAAAATGTCAATTACGGGAAAAACGAACGGGATTTAAAAAATGTGAAACGCAAAACGGTTGCATTTTGTGAATGTGGTTAAAATGAGACCTTGCCAACAATTTTATGATAAAAAATAAACGAAATAAATGGTTTCAAATTTAACATTGCTCTTACGGTATAAACATCCAAGATGGCCGCCTCTACAGCAGTCCCTTAAGCTTGTTTTACTTGTTACTTTTTTTGTAATTAATTGGTCCAAAGTTCACTGAGTCTTTAATTTCAAATTGGAGTTTATTTTGGTTAGTTTATTTGTAAGTGATATTTATATGCAAAGTGAAGTTTATCTGAAGTCAATTTAGTGCCCGCACAATTTATGTTCCACATTAGTGCAATCAATTATGGTAAAATTTACTTTGTATAAAGTGTTAAAGAATTAATTTTGTATTATTTGGATTTTTAACTCTTATATTTTTTAAATGAATTAGGCCTAATTGGTTTTGAATTTAAAAAAGAAATACCATAGTTTATTTTCATTATTTTTACTTTCTCGCTATACTATAGTATAGCGAAAGTATAGTGATCGCAACAAAAAAAAAAAATCGATGTTGAGATTTTTGTGGAAATATCCGTTTTGGGACCCCCTGACTCCAAAAAAGTGGTTTTTACAAAATATCTGCCTGTATGTCTGTATGGTATACAAAGCTAGAGCGAAAACTATTCCATCGATTTCAAAAAAAAATTGCACCAGACATGTCAAGTAGGGCTGTATAGATGCACGAAAAACGGTTTCGAAAATTTTTGAAAAACAACCCCCTTTTTGGCCAAACCCCCCTTAAAAAATTAGTTATTATTTTTTTAATAAAAAAAACGGATCTAACGATTTTGATAAAATTTTGCTTATTTGTAGCCTTTAACGTACCCTACCATATGCAAAAAAACCGTATCTTTCTAACTAATAATAATAATAAATGATTTTTGGGGGTTTTTTGGCCATAAAGGGGGATGTTTTTCAAAAATTTTCAAAAACTTTTTCGTGCATCTATACAGGCCTAATTGACGTGTTTGGTGCAAATTTCTTCGAAATCGATCAAATAGTTTTATCTCTAGCTAATAATAATAATATTTATTAGTTAATCTCCGAGTTTAAAATCACCTCTCCTACCCCTCCTACAATCATGAAGTCACAGTGAATCTGTTTAATAATTTAATCATGTTTGTAAGAAAGTATGTGCCAGTTCCTGGTACCGTTTATTATTTAATAAGATGAATTACGAGAAGCGGTCCAGATTTATTTTATATGTACAGAGCCGGGGAAATTGATTATTTTTGTGAGAAACACCATTGTAAACTGGCAGCGTGTTTTAAATTGAAGATTCATAGTAGTCTAATAACGGTTATTATTCTGTGTGCAATATCATAAGCCTACAGCAATGATTAGGTTTTCATCATAATAGCGATAATGCATTTCAAACCCACCTCACCTTTATGAACATTTGCATTATCTCTCATTGCCATATCACATCTATTTTGGTAGACTATTGCAAGAAGATAACAATACGTATTGGTTCACTGACTTTTGAGTCATTGTGATAACCATTTAACTAGATTTTACTTGCCCTAGTATAGAATACTGAATGGCAGTTCGTGTATTATACAACTATAAGATTAATCATAGTCATAAAATTGCAATCCTTAATCAATTTTCCATTTTATTAGGGTTTCATAAAACAAATTGTAGAGAGTTTTGATTGGATGACAAAAACTCACGCGCTAGTAGCCTATTGTCTAAAGTAAATTATTTTATTAAATCCTCTTCAGCCGGATTCTAACCAGAGGCCATCGGAGTCAACAAGAAATGAATCCTATTGGTCACACTTTTTAAGTCCGTGGATTGTCTGTATGTCCCCGTTGATTATCCCGAATTTTCATAACATTTTACGCAACCAACTTGCTTTCACGCACCTGGTCCAAAATTAAAAGTTAAAAATCTTTTCTTTTTTCAAGAGGCTTATCGGGAGAAGGTTTTTTCTGCGATATGCGATTAGGGTAATGTTTATAAAGGCTTGTTTCGCTCATTTTAAAACACTGTCGGTTTCCCGTCAAAGAAACATTATTTTAAAAACCGTAATACAAAGTAGGTCTCACTGTATCCCGAAAGTTTATCATAAGAAATGTTTGATACTGTTTTGGTAGGTAGGACGGTGAACAAGATAACGACACATTAAAAGTAAATGCATTACTTGTTCTGCCGCACTTGGTAGAGGCTTCTGTTTCTATTAAGGGTGGCAACAGCGATGACGTGAACTAGTCGTTTCGTTCATTATCAAAGACTGTCGTTTTACGTACTCCCCGTTAAAAGAAATAAACGGTACCACGAACTGGCACATACTTTCTCACAAACATATTTAAATTATTAAACAGGTTCATTGTGACTTGTAGGTTTGGGTAGGAGAGGTGATTTTTTATTAAAGTTTGAGATTAACTAATAAATATTATCATTATTATCTAGAGAGAAAACTATTCGATCGATTTCGAACAAATTTGCACCAAACACGTCAATTAAGTTTTTATAGATGCACGTAAAAAGGTTTTGAAAAAATTGGAAAAAACAACCCCCTTTATGGCCAAAAAACCACCAAAAATCAGTTATTATTATTATTATTAGCTAAACGAGAATTTTTAGAAAGATGCTGTTTTTTGCATATGGTAGGGCACATTAAAGGCTACAAATTAGCCAAATTTTATCAAAATCGTTAGAGCGGTTTATAAAAAAATAATAACTGTTTTTTGGGGTTTTTTTTTGCCAAAAAGGGGGTTGTTTTTCAAGATTTTTCAAAACCCTTTTTCGTGCATATATACAGGCCTACTCGACATGTCTGGTGCAAATTTTTTTGAAATCGATCTAATAGTTTTCGCCATTTCGCCAAAAAACCACCCAAAATCAGTTGTTATTATTATTATTAGCTAAACGAGAATTTTTAGAAAGATGCGGTTTTTTGCATATGGTAGGGCACATTAAAGGCTACAAATAAGCGAAATTTTTTCAAAATCGTTAGAGCTGTTTTTTATAAAAAAATAATAACTGTTTTTTGGGGGTTTTTTTACTAAAAAGGGGGTTGTTTTTCAAAATTTTTCCAAACGGTTTTTCGTGCATCTATACAGGCCTACTTGACATGTCTGGTGCAAATTTGTTTGAAATCGATCGAATAGTTTTCGCCATTTCACCAAAAAACCCCCAAAATCAGTTATTATTATTATTATTATTAGCTAAACGAGAATTTTTAGAAAGATGTTGTTTTTTGCATATGGTAGGGTACATTAAAGGCTACAAATAAGCCAAATTTTATCAAACTCGTTAGAGCGGTTTATAAAAAAATAATAACTGTTTTTTTGGGTTTTTTTTGCGAAAAAGGGGGTTATTTTTTAAAAATTTTCAAAACCATTTTTCGTGCATCTATACAGGCCTACTTGACATGTCCGGTGCAAATTTGTTTGAAATCGATCGAATAGTTTTCACTCTAGCTTTGTATACGTACATACATACATTCAGACATACAGACATGCAGACAGACTTTTTGTAAAAACCACTTTTTTGGACTCAGGGGGTCCCAAAACGGATATTTCCACAAAAATCTCAACATCGATTTTTTTGCGATCACTATACTTTCTCTATACTATAGTATAGTGAGAAAGTAAAATTAATATAAATGCATGTCCCGTCATTAACCGAAGTTTCTCGTCAGGAAATTTTAAAACTTTTGTGATAAATCTCACGCTGTATAGTTAGTTAGAAAATCAAACTTATATGACTATTACAAGCATAAAATATTCAAATAAAAAAGTAATACAACGAGAAAAAAACACACATATTGATTGATTTTAGTTCTAGAGAAATCAGCACAGCTATATTTATAAACACAAAATATTGAGATAAGAAAGTAATACAAATAAAAAACCACAAAATGTTGATTGATTATATTTCTAGAGAAATCAGCACAGCAATATCTATAAGACACAAAATATTGAGATAAGAAAGTAATACAACTAAAAAAACACCTTGACCTTGAAAACATCCACCAAAATAGGTAGTGGCATTTAAGTTTTCCTTTGAAATTCAACAACTTTATAGAAATCAAGTATCGCGTATGTAACGTTTAGTTTCAAATTCGTGGAGGAAGTTTACAGATGAACGCCTGTTATATTTTTTAATGGGCTGTTGTTTTAAAACCGAATCTTTAAATAATTTATTTTGGGTTAACTCAGAAATACTTAAGTCTTCGAATTATATGTTTTTTTTAAATGAAAATTAGCTCATATCCATATTTTCGGGGATTGTTGAAAACTATAGTGTTGGAAATGCTTTTAGCTACCTTTACAAAGCAAAATAGCGGTTTAATTTCGTATGCATTTAAGTCAAATATGCGAATAATATTTTCTACACAATTTTAAATAAAAAATCTTGTGTTTTAGGTGCAGGTGGTTGCAAAATTTCTTCGCCACTGGAGAGTACGTGACAACGCTCTCGCTAACGGAGCTTCAGAAAGGGTGAGTACAATCATACAGGCTGTGATCGTTAGATACGGGCAAATTGGTGCTTAGCTTAGTACGGCAAAATCATACCTGTTACATTGGGGGAGTGTTTTCGTATCTCAAATGTTTGATTAAAGGTCTTGCCAAAGTTGTGTTAATTAAAGAATCCATATTACACTTGCCAAATTTGTTTGATTTTTATTAATATTAGATTATTATTTAGATGTACGATATATTAGGTAGATATTTTTAGAGCTATGTTTTCAGTTGTATAAGTGCAGTTGCGTTTAGTGCTTATCTTACTATGGCTCTACTAAGGAAAACAACCGAAAACATTGGCCGTGCCATGTATACAAAGGCGTAACAAAGGCATTTATTCTAAGAAAGGTTACAATTTTCTGAAAATTTAATTTAAACGAAGAAAAAGAATTAATTCAATAGGAATTTACTATGTTAAACAAAATCGGACATTATTCTTTTCTGTTCAATATTGGATTCAAAGTCCAATATTTTTGTCTTTATCGCTTCAATATTACAACCTGGCATTGTAGTCTGCGGGGCACTTGAAATGCTTTTTGCAGTTTAAGTCACACACTCTTTTTTTTCCATATTGTGGAACAATATTTTGATATAAGTTATACAAAAATAGGAATTCGCCTAACAAAACTATGCCTAATAGTAATTTAGGAATATATGCTTTGCCCAAAAATGAAATATTATTATAACAAAGTGCAGAGAATAGTTTTATCTTTGAATACTGTCAAACCATGACTGAATATCAGTTGACCAAAATGGGGAGCTACTGCGCCGCTGTCTGAGCGGACGAGGCTCTCCATCGCGGCGCCGACCTACACTCTATTCCACGTTCACCGTGCAGTACAGGTCTTACGGGAGAATAGACATGCTACTACCATTACAGCGAACATCACGTTTATTATCATGCGGGTTGCGTCAACTGACCGAGCGTTGCATGGGATAGATGTTTTTTAGTTGGCTATTATCGCTGAGACGTAAGGATAACATGGCTGTGGGCGCTCTGTACTGCACGGTGAACCCACAATCGGGTGTAGTGAACGACCAGCTTAAGGGTCGGCTCTAGCTGTCGGCCATGTTGGCTGACACTACATAACACCAATGTTAAATTAAAATCCAAAGTTTTCCTTTATTTTTGATCGGACAATTGTAAACGATATGTAATTTTAAAGCTATGGTCAATATGCATGGAAATGACTTTTTAAAAAACTAAGAAAAACATTTTGTTTAATATTTATTAACAATTTAAAACATTGATTTTTAATATTTGTTTATGTTGTCACTATTAATTATAGCGAAAAACTACCAAGCCATTCGCATGAAGAATTTCGTCCCCAAGAGTTTGGTATATTTTTTAAAACGCTATTTGAACAATTGCAGGTTTTAAATTGATTAGGTCGAGCAATGTCCGTGTAACCTACCGCCGCTATAGGGTGATTTTAAATATTTTTTTACGTTGTAACTATTAATTATAGCGAAAAATTACCAAGCCATTCGGATAAAGAATTTTGTCCCCAAGAGTTTGGTATTAAAAAAAAACTTTATTTAAATAGTTGCTGGTTTTAAATGGATTTAGGTTGAGCATTGTCCGCGTAACCTACCGCCGCTATAGGGAGTCGCAGGTTGCTTTCTGTTTTACTAGAGCCGACCCTTAAGTAGAAAGGTTCCATCTGAGCTGTCACCAGCGCGTGAGGGGAGGTACAAGGTTGTAAAGCCCGTCTCAAGTTAAGTTGAGGTAAGGATGGGTAATTAAGGTCGGTCTCAACCGTCATAAAACTGACCCTTATTTGCCGCCTAAGTGAACCTGTAGGACACTCTAGTGTAAAATTTCAATTCCGTATGTCTTTAGTGAAAATGAAAAAACGATTTCATATTTCGTTTCATGACACTTTCCTGATAATTTTGATACGAAATTTGATTACATTTGGCCAACTTTGACCTGTACTAGCATTATAAACTTTCTTAGTTGAATTAACATTACTGGTTTACAACAATAAAGCCACAAAAATTTACTAGAGAAGTTCATATTTAAAAATGTAATAAATAATCAATATTTGAGAAAAAATTCGATACTGTATCGTTATTTTAGTTTGAGGCCACGTGAGGACTGACAGAGACATTGTAGGGGAAACAGGAGGCGAAACAGATTGAGACGGTCGCTTTCCCCACCACCTTATTAACCCGTAGACCACTGCGCATCCAAACTCCATAGCTCAGATGAAACCTTTCCACTTATAAGCTGATCAAAACTATCCCGATCTATGGATCCGCATAAAGACGTGTCTGGGTGATCTGCAACATCCAGCTAAGACTGATTTACCAGTCTGTAGATTTAGCGGTTGAAAAAGAAGACGCTCTTCAGTCTGAATTCTTTATATTTAAATCGATTTAATTTATTCAGTCCAAATACCATGACAAAGACGATTGACGGGCCGACAGTGAACAATAAATAGCAAACTAATTGAAAATATTATGTAATAATTCACTTTAGTACAATAAAAGATGAGAGAAAAATATTACAAATTACGTAACATAGTGATGCAAAACAAATTCCCAGTAGCGATTCACGGGTATTCAGCTAGTAGTTCTATAGTATTTACTGTTTTATAAATATTTAATTTTCCACCATTTACATTAAACATTGTAGATGAATCAAAAGTGTCCGCAGTAGCTTATAATGGATGCGAAATATATCATCTGTTCCCGTATTTAATTAGAGAACTCACAAAACCCATTAACCCATCTCCTAGCGGCTCATTTATCATCATTTAACTGTTTATCGAAATGAAGTTAAGACAACCGCCTTCTATACTTCCATCCACGCTGTCTTGAATTGACAATTATATTTCAGTGTTTAAAGGAATCTGTGCAGCCTGATTAAAGACAAACTTTAGGTTTAATTTCTAAATCCTTTATGTGCTCTAACTATTGTGGTGGAGATATGCTACTACCGAATGTGAACAAAAACAGAAATCAAGTTATTTATATTATTTTCACCGAACAGTGAGTTAAATTTCAGAAATTCAACAAAGATGCCAATTTGAGTGTTTATGGTGGTTAATCTTTGTACCAAGGGTGTTTCAAATTAAAATAATTCGACCACGCAGCTGAACCGCTGACGTGAGTTGAGCAAATTTCCAAAATTAAGTTTATAGACCGATATTTTAGGGTTTCGACCAACAATTTGGGAAATAGGTCTATTCACGACGGTGCTGAATAGCTGCAAAATGGTTCGCACGCCATTCCGCATATTGGGAGTATCTTCAATAACACAAAGCATTGCGTGCTTCGCACGCCATTCCACATATTGGGATTGTCTTCAATACACAATGCATTGCGTGCTTCGCACGCCATTCCACATATTGGGATTGTCTTCAATACACAATGCATTGCGTGCTTCGCACGCCAAACCTCGTATTAGGGGTATTTTCAACACACAAAGCATTGCGTGCTTCGCACGCCAGCCCCACGGTAGAATCCACCACATTTTCTTTGAACCGGGTACTTCTATGGTATTTCACGTTTTGATCGATTTTGGGGGAACCAAGCGAGCTATAAGGTCGCGTAAAAAAACAAAATGTGCAGAATAACATCTTACATTTATATTTTTAGAAAAAAACTCTAAAAAAAATTCATTCTCTTAGTAAAAATCTCAAAAAATAGTTACTTCCGGTCAAAAAACTTACTTCCGGTTGTTGGATTTTTTTGGCTAACGAACTCGTCCGAGCCACTTACACAACCAACATGTGTATCAAATTTGGACCAAATCGGACTTAAAATGCGACCGCTAGAGTGCGAACACATATATACATATATATATATATAGATGTATAAGACCTTTTGAGTGCCTGGCGATTCCTGAAATTGTAGCGGTTATACGATCAGACATACGGGCCACCCTTTGGGTGCCTGAGTATAAATGTTATACCGTGTATACAATTACCTCTTTTCTAGTGCTTGGCTTATATTTTAAACGCATTTGCGTCATTTTGGATGTTTTATATATGAACCCTTTGTTACGACCTTTCCAGTGCCTGGCTTATACTTTAAACGCATTCGCGGCATTTTTGGTGCTTAATATAAGATACCACTGTAGCGGCCTTACAAATGCCTGGTTTATACCTTAGACATATTCACGACTTTTTGAGTGCTCGATGTTCGCGCGTTTTTGGAGGTATTTTTTATCTTGACCGACCTTCCTCCCCCCCACCCCAATAGTTACTTCTGCTTCAGCCACAACTGTCTTTCGCGTGTAAACTCCGGTCTGCACTATACCGTTTTCATGTATTTCACAATAACAATTAACAATACCGCATCATATTGAGCACAATAACTATACAAAAATAAGGAAGTGATATTCTTATTGTAGAGGTGTTCAGCTTACATATTGATCTACACTCTTCTAATGACCAATTATTATGAACTAGAACTCGTCGTAGTCTAAAAATCTCATCGTAATCGTAAAACATCATAATCTAAATTGATTCTAAATTCTGGACGAGCAGGGTGATTATCACAAGATCAATTATTATGGTTGATGAAATGAATGTTAAGTTTACATATTATGTCTTGAGTTGCATTTATATTTTATTTATTGAACTACTGGACGTTCAAGTGCAATTTTCGCTC
>JAGFPH010014088.1:10653-24634 GCA_018207615.1 Philaenus spumarius | reverse complement strand
CTAAACCCTAATATCTCCAGGCGTTTTTTTCATTTTTTGGAATTTTTTATTTTTAAGGGTAATTTACCCCTAAAAACCAATAAAAAATGACAAAAATGCAAATTTCTCAAAAACGGCTCTAACGATTTTGATCAAATTTTCAGTATTTATAGTGCTTAAGATGCCAAACAAAATGACACCATCCGCTTTTATCAAAACTTCGGCGTTTCATAATTATGGGGAAATGTTAAAAAATAAACAAGTTTATGTTGTCAATCTAGCATCACGGCAACGGCCGCAAGGGATAGCACAACGGTAGAGAAGACGGCCAGTAATTCAAAGGTCGCGCGATTGAATCCCGCCTGGGACAATAACTTTTTTATACGATTGACGTAGGTAGAATATTATTTTTTTGTTTTGTTCTAAAAAGTAGTAAATAAAATGATTAAAAACAATATTATTTTGACTACAGTAAGTTGGGAGAAAGTTTGTGTCAGTTAACTGATACCGTTTATTTCCTTTTATAAATGATTAACCCTAGAACACTAGCGTACTGTTGTAGTCTGTTATTACTAGAGCCACGTAAATTTTACGTGTTCTTGTGGTTTTTTTTTTAACTGTACTATTTAAAGTAATTAGGTGTTTATAAAACCTTTAACATGTATTTATAACATGTACTTGTTGAAAATTATATAAATAATATTATATTTTAATTTTGTTATAAATAAAACAAAGAGATTATTATTTAAAAAAATTTAAATGGATGTAAAATATAATTAAATTGAAAGTATATATTATTATTATATATATATATATATTAGTCGTTATACTCTATTTTATTATGTGTTATATCTAACTATGTGATTTAGAATTTGCATAAATGCTACTATTTAAATAAAACATTTTGAATAGAAACGGTGTTGTATTTTTCAAATTATGCTGGATACAAAATTAACAAAATGAAATCAAGAGTTTTCAATCCCCTGGTAAATGTTCTAACACTCAGGGCATTTATGTTGTTGGTGCTCTCGACATATTGCTTTACCGCATCCACAGTATGTTGTCGTCATTCTTTTTTTCTTCCAATCGCAGAACTTGCAGTAGGTTCGTGGACCTTGCTGGTCAACTCCCTCTACTCTTTGCTTTGGTAATGCCAGAACCTTTTCAATACTGCGTTTCAAGTCATTAGCCATGTTAGGTTGAGCAAACCTCACCAGTTGACACCTGCGAGTCAGCTGTTCATGAAGCTGTATCATGAAATGGTGACGTGATAGTGCTTTAGCAGTATTACCACTTTTCTGATAGAAGTTATGTACATATATAACATAAGCATTGATGGCTGCGATGTTGATCATGTTATAAAAATAACAAAGAGGCCATCGTTTCGTCTTCCTCCCACAGTTTGCGCTGTTGCACATTTGATCGAAAGAATCGACCCCACCTGAAAATAATGAAAATAATTATTATTCTAGCAATACAATATATCAAATAAAACAAAACTATATATCTCTGTGGAATAAAACTGAAAACAGTTCCAAGTATAATGGTCAGCAAAACTAAAAAAAAACAAATAGACTTTTTAGAGTCCAGATTTTAAAAATTAAATATCTTACCTTTTGTGGCGTTGTAAGTCATGATCATTTCCGGTTTCTTAGTGTTGGCATTCATTGATGCGTCCTGGTGCATTGTCGATATCAAGCTGACGACCTTGTTCTTTTTTGTCTTGTACGACACTGCAGTAAGGTCTTCATGAAAAAGAAACATGCTGCTCCCAACTCCACGATCTTTGTACTTAGTATCCTTGAATTCTGGAGGAAGTTCTCTTTTGTTTTTCTTTATGGTTCCTAGAGTTGTAAGATTACATTCTTTCAGTAGGTGCTGTGACAATGGAACACTCATAAACCAATTGTCCATCGTGATGTTTCGATTGCTTCCAGAAACAGTTCCAGCAACAAGTTTTTCTACAAAAACATCAGCAATTGGCTTTTTCGTCTTGATGGATTGTTTCCCCAAGTATGGAATGGCATTTACCAGATATTTGGTGCCGTTGTCACAAAGCATGATAATTTTGATTCCATACCGGTTTGGTTTGCTGGGAATATACATTCTGAAGGGACACTTCCCTCTAAATCCTACCAATTGTTCGTCAATGGTAAGATACGAACTTGGTTTGTAATTCATTTTACAGTTTTCAATCATTATCTCCCAAATTTCTGAGATGGCTGCCAACTTGGTTTCTTTTTTTCGTTCCTCCCTGGTGTTTTTATCATCGAACCTCAAACATGCCAGAAGGAAAGTAAATCGTCGCTCAGACATCGTTGCATGATATCTGTCACCAGATAAAGTGGTGTCAAACATTGTTCTTGTTGGTAAGTGATTGTCTTTGAGGATTGCAGACAACAATAGCAATCCTAAAAGAGCGTCAAGTTCATCTTGGTCCACATCTTTCATTGTCCCATCGTTGCATTTTGTGTATGCTCTTCTCTTTAGTTCAATTTCTTCGTTTGTATGTACAATAATTTTTTGCAACAGATCTTCAGTAAAGAATGTTTTGAAACATTCAATAGGCGTGGATGCATTTCTTGCGTTAGCAGTAGGCCCTGGCCTAATATGTACAACATTTCTAGCTGGCGTTTTTCCTTTGTTAATGGGTTCAATATTGGTGCTCCACACAAAATCTTCTTTTCCTGTCAGTGTGTCCTTCCCTATTAAGATATCAGTATCAGGAACAATTAATTTTCCTGCTTCGGTATCATCACTGATTTTTTTCTTTTTACCTTTAGGCTTATTTACATTGTTTGGATTATTTACATTATTTACATCGTTTGGATTATTTACATTATTTACAACCTTCTTCTGTACCTTTTGCTTCTTCTTAGGTTGTTCATTCTGTTCATTGCATTCAATAATTTTGATAGGTCTAGCAATTCTCCTGTCCTCGTCTTCACCCTCGTCTTCTTCACTAGACAATTCATCACCAGGAAAATATTCCGGATCTAAATCACTGTCATACTCATCACTTTGAGGCTCTTCATATTCCAGTTCATCTTCATCACTTATATTGCCCTCACTAAGCTCGTCATCCAACGTTTTATCTATAAGATCGTGTGATAGCGCTCTTTTTTCACTCATTGTGTCTGCAAAAAAAAGAAGGTTACTAGAACTGAGAAGTAATTTTTATGTTACAAATTAGTTTAGTAAATAAAAGCACATTGCTTTTGAGCAAATAATTTGTAACATAAAAAAGTTCTATTGTACTAACTGTCCGGTAAAAAAAATACATTTTATAAAATGTAAAACAGTGCCTATAATAAAAGGTATAATAATTAATTTTAGAACATTTATCAATAGCACTACGTAATTATAACGTGTAATCCACCACCATGTAACACTAGAGATACGTAACATTTACGTATAGAATATTACATGTATTACTAGAGCCACGTAAAAAATACGTGTGAGAAAAAAGAATAAACTTACCAGCCAGACAAACGAGCACAGATCTATGTAACAACAACGCCGTCTCAAGGGCGACTGACGGAGTGAAGCACTGCTGGAAGACGGAGCGCCTTGAGCGGAGGTAGTGGGGGCAAACTCACAAAATGGCGACGGCACACGTAAAAATTACGGACGCTAGTGTTCTAGGGTTAAATTAATTCAGTTTGAGACATTTATAAAGTAGAAATTAACAATTTCATTTAGAATGAAATCAATCAAATACTTCTGCGATATCCATGTTCTATTTCGGCTCTTTTAGAAATGATGTGTTTAAAGATATAAACCGCTAACAAAAAGAGTGTCTGTAAAAATATTCTTTCCTCAATTTTAAAAATAGTTTAACTTACATAATTAAAATACACCATTTCATTACTATATTTCATATGAGTACTTCAATTATATTATACCTTTAAATATACGATGGTTATAAGAAGATAACTAATATTAAATCAACTTAACAAGTTTAAAAATAGTAGTTATAAAACAAGTTCAAAACAAAATGTGCTTCATTTTGGTTTACCTATAAACTATAACCTTATTTAATAATTAGAAGTACAAATTATTTTAAAATAAAAAATTATCTGCTAATTTTTAAGTCTCCACCTTTACAGGAAGTGTTGAGTGAGTCAGTGACCAGTATATGTACACCTCTTGAACCCAAGTACTTTCTGTATCTTCTAAATGGTTTATTGCATATGTACGAAATTCTTTTCCAACATCGTGTTATTTCTCAATCAATGTTCTAAATTGCACAACAAAATAAAGGGAGCAAACTTATACTGGCAAATGGCTCTGTTTAATGGCTTTTAGAGTGAAGTCAAAATGTTTAAATAATTTTACCAGGGTTACATTTAAAACTTATTTTTAAAAGTTTTGTGATTTTCGAACACCCTGTTTGGTGCATAGAAATCTGAATTTCGACACGCCATGTAGATAGCACTGGTGTATATGTTAAGTTATAAAACCCAATTTATTGCGTCTTTATGTCTTAGAATCCAAATTAAAATGATGTCTCATACTTTTGCCTAATTCTTTTAGTGTTATGACGTTGTAGATACTAATTCTAAAACGTGGTCCCTAATTTGACCTTCCTCAATTCAAATTACAATAGGGTCTCTGCCCCTGGACGCTTCCCGTCCCAACCCCTCCTCGGCCTACGGGCTCAGATGGCTGCTTCGCTTCGCTCGCAGTTGGAAAACTCTCTAAAGGCTCTCGCTTTGGCTTGTTTGTACCTGTGTGAACGAGCATCGTTCAGTATTTTTAACATCTGGATTGTATCTACAATGTATCTATTCGAATATTTAGTGACTTAGAAGGAGGTTTAAAATGAAGTTGTATATCTATTCGCCTTCTAAGTGTCTTTGAAAGGTGGTATAAAAAGAAGTTCAGAGTTTAAATTTTATGCGCATTTTTCAGAGTTTATGCGCGTTTTTGCAGGCATAAGACCTAGCGCATTCGATTTCTGACGTCAAATAACCTCCACATGAAAATTTTCATCAAAATCGTTAGAGCCGTTTTCGATATCCGCGACAGACTCAAAGATACAAATATAGATACAAGAATGGCCCATTTAAAGTAATAGGATTTACGTACTTTCAAATACTTCATTTCACAAATGTTCATAGCTTATCGGCATTCCCCAGTTCAGTTCATACTTATGAAGTATTTGTGTACAACGTCTCTTACAATGTTCTATAATTTAATCAGCGCATGCGTTAAATTTATTAGTTAATCTTTAATTGCACAACCTTGACAATATCCAATTACATGTAGGCTGGTTTTCTTAGCTTCGCCCTTGTATCATGTGCTATGAAGAGTATGAAACCAAATATCTCTACCAAGATAGTGAGTACAGTAGCCTCAATCTTGAAGTGTGTCTGAGAGGAGTTGGTAATACCATAGATCATGAATAATAAAATAGATTATGCATGCATACGGTGGCAGTGTGGCGAAAATAAGGTTGTCGGGAAAATATTGCATGATGGCGCCGCGGGGTAGCGCTAGGGAGAAATCATTCAAGGCATTGGTGCTACACACCACTTTCATCGTTTCCCCCATAGATCGCACCACTATCGTCGAATTTCCAGTGGATTGAAATAATGCATTGGATCGGAGTTCTATTAGGTTATCCAAATACAATGGTAAAACTATAAGAAAGCGAGACGAAGTTGTAACTTTCTTAGATAAATATAATTTGTGAACCTAGTTTTCGTGGAATTGGTTGTACCGCCAAGGCACGTTGGGGGAGAAATAGAAGGGATGACATACCCATTAGGCCAGACACATTCCCAGTCTGATGATTTTGTACTAAAGTTTCCTCTATTTTGATCTCTATACCATTTAAATGGTTGTTTTAAATCTTTCAAATTTCGTACGAAACATCAAATTTCTTTAACCTAAGTTGTAAATTTTATATCATTAACATACAGGATAGACAAGTTTTAACACCCTGAAAGTTATTTTAGACAAATAATATGTGGAGCAAAGGCAAACTTCTGAAACAATAATATACAATGACTCGGTTTAATTATTGGGATATGAAGACTGTGTTGATATATTTGGAAGGTCAACGTCTGCTTTGACATGTTCTGACAGAAACATTTATGCATAGTCTATGGAAAAGAAAAGCGAAAGCACATCTGTCAATGAGGTTAAAAGTGAATGTATTGTATCATCACATGGACGAAAAAATGTGGGAGGGAATAATGACTGGAAGGTATAAGTTTAAAATAGTGGAGAAGATGGTTTATTTTTGTTCATTCATGGATAATACTGAAAATAATTACTCAAATAAGATACGAAAGAGGTTATTGCTAGTATGGTCTGAAAAACAATTCACGTCGGGTCTGCTGACTAAACATACAAAAGTAACTTTTTTCAACACTTTAATACTAGAGGTACTAATGTATGGCTCCCAAACAAGGGTGTAAAGTAAAGAACGGAGAGTAAGCCTAAACACGTTTAAGATAAAATGCTTAGAAGAATATACGGAGTAGTTAAAAAAAATTGAATCTAGAGAAGAAGGTTTAAGAGTAAATTGTACTCCAGATAAGGTGAAGGAATAAAACTAGAACTCTTCAGATGGACAGAACATTCCATCCAAGGAGAAGAAACCATCCCAAAAATATTCTACTAGCAAGACCAGAGGCATTACGCCAGAAGGAGATGGAGCGATGGCGTGGACAAGGATGTAGTGGAGGGTGATCAGAACTGGAGGACATTTTCTCAGAATCGAGAAAGTTGGAAGCTAACTTTAAAGGAGGCCAAGTCGCACACCAGCTTGTAGACCCAATGATGATGATGATGATTGCGCGTATGGGTTCAAGTAATACATCTACTCATTGTGCTCGTGCGGTAACATTTCCTTTCGAGTAGACGAAGACTTTCCTCCCTAAGACACAATTAACTATTTCAGTTCTGATTTTTATAACACATGAGGGTAAGCACGTATGACGCATAAAGCATGCACTGATAACTATGAAAAATTGAAGCAATTGTCTTTACTAATAAAATTATGTATAGAATTTACTGTAAAATACACCTTAAGTCTCTTGTTTTTTGCTTTTATGGTACACATCAGTTAAATACAATTTCACAACCAAATCCAATCTGTAGTTTTTTGTTACAAATTTGTAAAACTCTTTTCTATTTTGTCAAATAAACTAATTGTTAATACGTTATTAATACTATTACAGATTATAAATCTGAAGAGTAGACTATCAAGAAGTAATAACTCACAGAAATGCATGACATTTAAAAATGCCGTTATTTAATGCACTTTGATGCATTTTAAAACTTAAGATAGATGGCGGTACTTATAAAACCCCAGTATGTTTAAAAAAAAAATTGTTACTTCAATTTGTACAAACTAATTTTATAATTATTTTTTTCTCTTGATTTTCTAAAATTGCGCTGTCATTGCCTTAGGTCAGCAACTGTTTTTATCCTCTTTCGTAATTCTTAGATAATAAAACCACATAATTTGACATTTAAAGTATACTAGGGGCTCTGCCCCTGGACGCTTCGCGTCCCAATCCCGCCTCGGCATTCGGCCTCAGACGGCTGCTTCGCTTCGCTAGCAGTTGGAAAATTCGCTGAAGAATTTCGTTAATCTTTGGCTCGTTTGTACATAGGTTTGTAAAATCAGGCTTATATATATTAACAGTAATTACAAGATTAATTATAACCTCAAATACATGCTTTAGAAACGTGAGAGGCTTTCATTACGATTTTAGTCCTAGTTCTACTATCTTCTGTCAACTAAAGTTTTGAAACCAGGCCTAAATATAGTAAAAATTATTGCAGGATTAACATAACCTCAATACTATGTTTCAGAAATGAGCCAGGCCTATATTACAAAATTGACTATTAGAATTTATACATCTTTACCTTTTTTTTGACAAAATAAATTGTTAAATCTGGCCCAATTTATTCTATTTCCAACGTGCTAAAACAGTATAAATTAGCTTGGTTTTTAACAGTAATTAAAAACTATCCAATGGACAGCTGATTTTGGATAATACTCAATCTGTTCTATTCCACTCTATTTCCAACGTGCTAAAACAGTATAAATTGGCTTGTTTATAAACAGCTGTTTTGATCGCTTTATTTACTATTTCGTTGTTATTTTGTAACCAACATGGCAACCCATAAGACCCTATGTTAAAATTGTTCAACTTTTAAATTAGATTTTCTCAAAACATTGCGTTTTTACACGAAATACAACTACATGGGTGTACTTAAAAATCAAAACTACACCCAAATATAAAATGTCTTTGAATTCGTTAGAGCCGTTTTCGAGATCCTCGACAGATACAAGAATTGCTAATTTAAAGTAATAGGACTACTTATAATTAGAATATATACGCCACCTTTATTTATTTATTTCAGAGAAAATTGACTGCTACAAACTGCCATATGATAACAGTGCAGTGATTAGATAAAATAAAACCTGAACACAAAATCTCACAACAAATACGTTTACTAACTTTAACGCATTTCAACGACAATGTCGCCATCCTCAGTGTTGCACGGGCTACTGTAGCTCAATAGTTATTTATTTTAATGCAGTGATTGCTCTTACCTTATAAGGTACAGAATCTTAAAAATATCTCGAACTAAATAAATAACTTTAGCAAAACTCAACACAATCAAACCACAACCCTGTTAGAGTTAAGACATAATTTTCTTTATGCACAGACTGTACCCAGCCCGAGACCGATATTATCAGTTGAAAAGACTGGGAGACACGCTGTGAAAATATGAGCGTCTTATATTCCATATAATGGCGGACATTTGCATATTTGTATTAGCTTAGTCATTTCTTTATCGGCCGCTCCAGGAATCCACCTTGTTAAAGAAACCTCGCAGGAGTGGTGTAACTTAACTTATACTTGGCAGGAATAAATAAAGCCATCCTTCGTCCTTCATGGGCGGTGTATATAGTTGTCCGCGTTGTCAAACCAATATTTCGTTTCCTGTACGTGCTCTGGCAATGTGTAGACATTGAAGCAGTTGTAGTCCGTAGTCTTTAAAACTGCAAACAAATAATATTAATTACTTAATTTACATAAAACACTTGTACCTTTTTAGCACTAAATCTTTTAGAGAAAATCTGTAATTGTTTCCCCAGATTTCAGATCAAGTGATAAATTTAGGCCACAGATCAGTTTTTGTGCCGTAAATTGTGGGTCATCATTATAAAGATTTTACAAAAGCAAAATATCCATATTCTCTAGTATGAGTTGAAAAACGGTAGCGGTAATTGTAATTTGCTTGTGAGTTTCAGGGTAAGTGGCGCAGTGGTTAAAGGAGCTCGTTAAAATCTGTTAGAAAACAATAGCGTACATTCAAATATATATACGACAGTAGGCCATTTAAAACGCGGGATATGACCTCAGGAAATGCCCCACGGACCGAACTACTTGTACTTTATTTTTTGGGTCGTTGATTCCGAAAATTGGGGTCCTGCGGCTCTAAAATCAGGACGTCACCTCTAAAAATGGAAAAAACCACCCCTTTTTAAGGGGTTTTTCACAACAACGGTTGACACCTAAAAATAATGCTATTGAATGCACAAATTATGAGTAAAATTCAGAAATTTACAAGCCGCAAAGAAACCGACCAAGAAGTGCACCACAAGGGTTTGCCGTACGGGGTGAAACCACCAATAATTCAGGAAAAATTAGGAAATGACGGAAAATAAAATCATTCTTCTACTTTTTGGTGGGAGGTGAACGAATCAGAAATAACGAGAAATAAAATAGGCTTGCATTTCAGCTCATTACTTTCTCACTGTACTATAGTATAGAGAAAGTATAGGCCTAGTGATCGCAAAAAAATCGATGTTGTGATTTTTGTGGAAATATCCGTTATGGGACCCCCTGAGTCCAAAAAAATTGTTTTTACAAAATGTCTGTCTGTATGTCTGTATGTATACAAAGCTAGAGCGAAAACTATTCGATCGATTTCAAACAAATTTGCACAAGACATGTCAAATAGGCCTGTATAGATGCACGAAAAACGGTTTTGAAAGTTTTTGAAAAACAACCCCCTTTTTGGCAAAAAAAATCCCAAAAAATCAGTTATTATTTTTTTTTATAAACGATTTTGATAAAATTTCTCTTATTTGTAGCCTTTAATTTACCCTACCATATGCAGAAAACCACATCTTTCTAAAAATTCTCGTTTAACTAACAATAATAATAATACTTGATTTTCGGGGTTTTTTTTTGCCAAAAATGGGTTGTTTTTCAAAATGTTTCAAAACCTTTTTCCGTGCATCTATACAGCCCTAATTGACGTGTTTGGTGCAAATTTTTTTTTAAATCGATCGAACAGTTTTCTCTCTAGATAATAATAATAATAATAGTATTTATACTTAATCTCCTACTTAAATAAATCACCTCTCTTACCCCACCTACAGTTATGAAGTCACTGTGAATCTGTTTAATAATTTAAATACGTTTGTGAGAAAGTACACTGTAAATAGTATGGCGTAACTTTTCACCATTTAGGGTGTTCAAATGTCACCCAAAAATGTCAATAACACACCTTATAGGTGTTTTGAGTAACTTTTACACCATAAGGGTGAAATGGTCGACCTAACCTAAGGGAGTATGAATTACACCCCAAAGGTGTGATAGGGATGTAAATAGGTGAAAAGTTGATAGAATACTCTTTGAGGGTGTATTTAAATGGTATTAAATTGCACCCATTTGGTGGAAGGTCTCATCTATTGGTGTAAATATCCCAGCTAGGGTGAGAAGGTTTAATCCCAAAGGTGCAACGATGACGGAAAAGGTGAAAATAGGGTGTTCATTTAGTAAGAAAGGGCGCATGCTCAGTGAGAATAAAATTGACTTTGTATGGAACACGGCTGAAAGACGGAACTTGAGGTTATGAAATGATGGAATAGGGAACGGTGTAGTAAAAAAAATCTACTGAGACGTAGACGCTTGGAATATTGGCAAGGTAAGAATCTAACCTGTAATCTTTTCCTTCTATGCATATCGACTGTGTTTTGCCAAAAGGACATTTTAAAGTTTACAGACTAACTTAGTACCGAGCTAAGTAATTATAAACATCTCACGAATACAAACCATACTGACTCACTTAATTAGAACCAAGCAAACTTCCTATAACCACTCCTAGATGGCGATGACAAACTATCTTTTACTTTACACGGAATATTTATACCGATAGTAAAGTAACTGAAGTTTTGTTAATTTGTCAGTTTTCTTTCATGAAGCCGTAGTCTAGTGGTAACGAAGCGTCTTTCTGATCACAAGATGCCGAGTTCGAATCTAGGCTAGGGAGACCAGATATCTAATCATATCTGTGGTTTGAGGGTAGGAGGGCGGAAGTAAAGCAAACGGTGGTTGGCTCGCTTCCAAGCTGACGGGATATGACTAGACATCTGGTCTCCGGCTGGGGCTGTTTTGCATAATTTTACTAAAAAATGTATATATATATATATATTTACTAAAAAAAAACCAGGAAAAAATACTAAACAATTGATTTCTTGAATGGAACGTATATATTAAGCGATAAGCTTAAGGCAGTGTAAGTGAACATCTATTTTAATGTTAATCTTATGCATAGTCCTACTTTGAATAAGCATATGTTTTAAAATAATAACGAAGTATTCACATGCCCGTTAATGTAACTAGAATGAGAATATTACACCTTATGGAAGAAATATTACACCTTATAGGGTATAAATATTACACCCAGAGTGAGCTAAATTTACACCATAATGGACTTGAGTTACACCTTAGGATATTTTGGGAACTTACACCCTTAAGGTGGATTGTAACACCAATGGTTGAAACAAAGCACCTGTCAATTACACCTTGGGGTGGCTCCTACAGCTGCCACCTTTAAGGTGTAACTACTGCACACCTTTCCTTTTTACAGTGTATGTGCCAGTTCCTGGTACCGTTTATTTTATCTGTTTTCCCTGAATTTGAACGAAATTCGGGGGTAGTTTGCACCCCAAGGGGTTGAAAACTAGTTCAGATAATCTCACGACTCCGTTCAATTCACCTCCCACTAAAAAGTAGAAGAAACATTTTGTTTTCCGTCATTTCCTAATTTTTCGTCAAATTACGGGTGGTTTCACCTCCTACAGCGAATCCTTGTGGTGCATTTCTTGTTCGGTTTCTATGGGGCTATTAAATATCTAAATTTGAAACATAGTTTGTGCAATCCATAATTGCCGTAGTTTGTGTAATTTTCTTTAGGTGTCATAAACTTTGTTGTGAAAAATAAACCTAAAAAGTGTGTTTTTTGGGTTTTTTAGGGGTGACGCCCTGATTTTAGAGCCGCGGGACCCAGATTTTCGGAATCAGCTTCCCAAAACATATACAGTACAAGTGGTCTGGTCCGTGGGGCATTTCCTGAGGACATACCCCACGTTTTAAATTGACTTGAGTAGAGTTTGGTTTGGTTTGCCTGCGTTAATCGCCGATCCTCATTAGTCTAACAGACACGAAATAAGAAACTAAAAATATAAAGAATAATATTAAATGGTACTAATAATAAAACAACAACATAAACACGTTAAAATAACCCATTTATCCTACTTTATATCCCGTGGTGATTATATTGAGTTATCTTCAACAAAATATCTTACTACTAAATCTCCACTCAAGTAAAAAACAATGATTTTGTTGTTGACGACCAAGAATCAAAGTAAACAGAAACTTCTCCATGTCGCGTATCGTTTCAACAAATCTCTCCATTTACAACAGTTTTAAATTACGTGTGGGATTAGGGGAAGATATTAGCTGGAGTTTGAAATGTGTTTGTGAAGTTATCGTTTGCTTTATGTGGCCATTATTTTGGAGATAGCGAAATCTAAGTTCGGACGTCAATACGGGAGAGTGGGCAGGGATGTCGTTTAATTTCTAAAATTGGACATTTGATGTGTTTGAAGTATTTACAATGCTGATTTATGTGAAATAAATGCTATCGAGCATATTCAACATTTTAGAATCAAATTCCTTACATCCCGTTTTACCCGGAAATGAATAGTAAGAACATTCATCGTGAGGACTTTTTAAGGTTCTTCTTACCTTGAAGAAAACTCCCGAGTGTGCCGTATGATTTCAATACGAAAGGTCTGACTAAAGCCGCAAAATCGTTGAAACAAAACATGCATTCGTAATAACGTGTTTCGGATTCTATTTATAAATTAATAATGTGGGAAACAACTTTAAGTTATTAAGTATTTTGTAAAAAACTCATACAGACAGATAGACGAAAAAATAAGCCCCGTAGACCCATGTTTATATTGTGAAATATGTTCGTCTCGATCCCAGGAACATATCCACAAAAGGGATCCAGAGAGTTAGGGGACACCCAGTATATATGATTTTTAATGCCACCCCAAAACGTGTTCTAGAGACAATGATCGGTGCTTATTTGCTACTCCCGACCTTGGGTCTTACCATAAGGGCAACTGCAATAGCTCATTTTTCCTATCGAAATTCGCTGACAAGTCTGTCAGAAAATATGACTATCTAATGCCATTTCTTAAAATAACCGTTTTAATGTTACCGAGGGACTATCATTTACTATACCCAGTAGCCTACATCACAGCTGCTATGTGATGCAACATTGTATGACTAAACACTTCAAAGCTTTAAAAATATTCTACAACAGAAGTACAAATAATGCGATATTGCCTAAACTATTTACATACGACTGAGACATAAATTCAATAATCCTAGACCAAGATCTACAATTTTTCAATGTGTTTTTACTTATTGTGTACCTAAATTCTATAAAGCTCTTCCAGCTAGAGTCAAGGAGGCAGGGTCACTGTCAAAGGTTTTTTACTTTCTCCACCCTATACGTAGTATATGGAGAAAGTATTGTTTTCGTAAAGATGTTCGAATTTGAATTTTCAGTTGAATTATCTGTTTTGGTGCTCCCAGAACCCCAAACAATTATTTAGTGCAATTATCTGTGTTGGTGCTCCCTGAACCCAAAAATATTT
>JAGFPH010014087.1:8775-19287 GCA_018207615.1 Philaenus spumarius | reverse complement strand
CGTGGATAGTGTTTAGTACAGTACCAAGCAACAAAACTACTGTTATAAAATCTAATTTATACGTGGGCTCTGTTTATTACGGCACTAAGTTATAAAACTACTATTATAAAATCTGGTTTACATGTGGGGTATGTTTAGTACAATAGCTTGTAACAAAACCACTGTCCAAAATCTGTTTTACACGTGAATAATGTTTAGTACTGAATTAAGTAGCACAATTACTCTTATAAAATCTGGTTTACATGTGGGGTGTATTTAGTACAATAGTTAGTAATAAACCACTGTCCTAACATCTGGTTTACATGTGCATAGTGATTAGTACAGTAAAAAGTAACACAACTACTGTTATAAAATCTAATAATACGTGGGCTGTGTTTATTACGGTATTATGTAACAAAATTACTCTTATAAAATCTGGTTTACCATTGGGGTGTGCTTAGTACAATAGCTACTAACAAAACCACTGTCCTAAAATCTGGTTTACACTTGGATAGTGTTTACTACAGTATTAGGTAACCAAACTACAGTTATAAAATCTGGTTTTCAAGTGGGCTGTGTTTAGTACAGTAGGCCTACATATTAAGTAACAAAACCACTGTCCCAAAATCGGTTTACACTTGGATAGTGTTTAGTTCAGACAAAACCACTGTAATAAAATCTGGTTTAGGCTATGTGTGTTCTGTGTTTAATAGTAGTTAAGTAGTATGGTATGAAGTAATCAAACTACTATTATAAAATCTGGGTTACACGTTTGATGTGTTTCGTACAGTATTAAGTAACAAAACCACTGTCCTAAAATCTGGATTACACATGGACAGTGTTTATTAAAGACAAAACCACTGTAATAAAATCTGGTTTAGGCCTACGAGTAGGCTGTGTACAGTAGCTATTTAGTACAATAGCCAGGAACTAAACCACTGTCCTAAAACCAGTTTTACACATGGATAATATTTAGTACAGTATTAAGTAACAAACCACTGTAATAAAATCTGGTTTATAAGTGGGCTGTACAATAGCTAACAACTAAATCACTGTCCTAAAATTTTGTTTTACAAGTGGTAAACGTGATGTAACTTGTGCATTAAACTTTATTGACTGAGCGTATAGCCCAGTATATAGGGGATTTCAGCTTACATTAATTGCGGTAAAAGATTTTTTTCTAGTATCGTTTGGTATGGTGTGGGTATGCCAAATCTAATTTTGCGACCTCGAAAGGGGGAGGGGGCAACTTTTAGGGGGCAAAAAACCTCAAAATTTTCGGACTTTTTCCAGTTTTTCGCTTATAACTAAAAATTGGTCCATATTATGTAAAAAATAGATCTGTAGTAAATTAAAGAGGACAAAATCTCGCGATGATTAAAAAAACAAAGTTCAACATTGGTCCAGTAGTTCGATTTTTATGGGGATCCAAAAAACATCAAATTTTTCCAACTTTGCCAAAAACTGTGTTTTACCAATTTTTAATGTGCTGTAACTTTCCAACATCAAATTTTATAACTACCCCCCTCCCTAAAAGTTGTAGAACATCAATCCCTGAGTTCAAAAAACACCGATTTTTCTAAATTGAGCTGATTTTGGAATTTTCGCAACTCATAAAGCAAAATTGGGGAAAACCTTAAATTCACACAATCGGGGTTTCGCTCTCTTTCGATGTCTATGAGTCCGGAAATCAATTCTGAGGCTTAGGTATGTCATCTGAATGCACCTGAAAATTATTTTTAAAAAATTTTGTGAAAATTTAAAAATGTAAATAATTATTTATGACTTTTACGTGTAGTGCTTTTTTCTTGTTCACTAAATATACCAGGTGTCTTAAAAGTCCCATGCCTCTCCTTTAACTTTTGTGTTTGTTAAAACAAACAAATATCCCTTGGGGAACGATACTAACTTAGCCCAAAGTATCTTTTGAAGCAATCGGAAATTTTGAGTGTCCCCTAAAAATGGGGGATTTTGGGGGCAACTCAAATTTTTTAAATGGGAAGTATGGTCATGTGATACCTCATTTTAAAGGTATATTTAAGACTAGGAAAATGACATAAAGAAGATAAAAATCGGACCACCCAAAACAAAATTACGGCCCTAAACGCGTTGAAATAAATCGACATAAAGTTGCTAATATCTCGAAAAGGAAGAGTTTTTAGAAAAAATTTCAAGAGACAAAAAGTGTTTATTTCAAAGTAATTGACCTAACAAATTGCTTCCAAATCGATTTCGTAAATTTTATTTTTTACAAAATTGTGTGGGACAACCACGAATCTTTTGGTGTCATCTGCAAAAAGTACGCCAGCTTCATTAACAACAGGCACTACGGATCAACAGTGATTGTTGTATTCGATGGGTACCCAAGTGAGGCGAATGAGCAAGGCACTAAAAGCTCAGAAAGGGCTCGGCATTCGAAAGTGAAGACTTCAGCCGATATAATGTTTGATGAGAGTACACTCCCGGCTGTTTCCCAAGAGTTCTTGGGAAATGAAACGAATAAGAGCCGTCTCATTCAAATGTTGAGAAAACATCTGGAAGAATCTTCCATTCGAGTATTGGAGGCAGCAGAGGACGCTGATGTACTGATTGTGACAACAGCTTGTTCTCAATCAACCAGCTTCGACACTGTGCTTGTGGTCAGTGAGGATATTGACGCCCTAGTCATCCTGTGTGGTGCTCCCAGCAATGCCACCTACAACAACATCTACCTCCTTAAGCTAGGAAGAAGGGGCAAGCTGACTCGTACTACTCCACCTCATCGTACCAGTTCGAGAAGAAACACCTCCTGCTCGTACATGCCAAGCCTGATGAGGAACTTTGCAGCGAAGAAGTTGAGGAGGAAGAAACTGACGATGTCCTATCTGAGTCAGCAAATAACGCCAACCAGCCTGATGAAGAAGAACCTCAACCGGGACCATCAAAACGACAAAAAATTTAAATATTTGTTCATTATTTTTGGTTTTTTTCGGCAATAATCTACACAGGCCTAGCCTTAGAGGTACCTTTTTCTTGTCTCCTTTTTTATTTGCGGTTATGCGTGATGAAGCGTGTATGTATTTGTGTAGTTGGCTTTATGTTTTTGTATGCAAAGGTTAATGTTTTTTTAAAGTTATAAATTGTAATTTGTTTATGTATGTAGATATAAGCGTTTTTATGTGTTGTATTTTAGTTATAAGCAATTTTAACGTTGGAAATAAAAAATAAACAAATAAGTAAGAATTTCTCTTGAAAAAAAAATCTCTTGAATTTTTCTAAAAACTCTTCCTTTTCGAGATATTAGCAACTTTATGTCGATTTATTTTAACACGTTTAGGGTCGCCATTTTGTTTTGGGTGGTCCGATTTTTATTTTATTTATGTCATTTTCCTAGTCTTAAATAGACCTTTAAAATGAGGTATCACATGACCATACTTCCCTTTAAAAATTTTGAGTTGCCCCCAAAACCCCCCATTTTTACGGGACACTCAAAATTTCCGATTGCTTCAAAAGATACTTTGGGCTAAGTTAGAATCGTTCCCCAAGGGATATTTGTTTGTTTTAACAAACACAAAAGTTAAAGGGGGGGGGGGGGCGTGGGACTTTTAAGACACCTGGTATATTTAGTGAACAAGAAACCAGCACTACAGGTAAAAGTCATGAATAATTATTACAATTTTAAAATTTTCACAAAATTCTTTAATAATTATTTCCAGGTGAATTCAGATGACATACCTAAGCCTCAGAATTGATTTCCGGACTCATAGACATCGATAAAGAGTGAAACCCCGATTGTGTGAATTTAAGGTTTTCCCCAATTTTGCTTTATGAGTTGAGAAAATTTCAAAATTAGCTCAATTTAGGAAAATCGGTGTTTTGTGAACTCAGGGATTGATGCTCTACAACTTTTAGGGAGGAGGGGGGGGTAGTGATAAAATTTGATGTTGGAAAGTTACAGCACATTGCAAATGGGTAAAACACAGTTCTTGGCAAAGTTGGAAAAATTTGCTGTTTTTGGATCCCCATAAAAATCGAACTACTGGACCAATGTTGAACTTTGTTTTTTTAATCATCGCGAGATTTTGTCCTCTTTAATTTACTAAAGATCTATTTTTTACATAATATGGACCGTTTTTTAGTTATAAGCGAAAAACTGGAAAAATTCCGAAAATGTTGAGGTTTTTTGCCCCCCAAAAGTTGTCCCCCCCCTTTCGAGGTCACAAAATCTGATTTGGCATACCCACACCATACCAAACGATCCTAGAAAAAAATCTTTTACCGCAATTAATGTAAGCTGAACCCCTTTTTGTATCCTCTATATACTGGGCTAGTAAGCGAGGTCTCCGTTTTAACTCGACCGTTCGGCATTTCGTCTGTGTGTCTGTGTGTCTATCTCACGATTACGGCCAAACGCCTTGACCGATTTTGATGATTTTTTGCATTAATGTTCCTTATTCCTAGGCCGAGCCATGTATATATACGGTTTTTTTCCATTTTTAATTTTTAACCCCTTAAATAAAATAAAAATGGCTGCCGGACCGTTTCTCTCAGTGTAAGCTTTTTTCCAAAGCCAGTTTGTGGCTTAACCGTAAGTCGAATTTAAAAACTAATAGCATTTTACCAAAATGAAATTAAATTTGAAACATAATTGTATTCTTGATTTTTTTCCGTATCTCTAACGGTAAGCTCACAAAATGGCCGTAAACTTCGAATTTGTTAAAAATCGTCCAAGTTTTTGTATTTCAACCATGTTTTTATACGTTTATTCTAAACCAATTCAAAAGTGTTCCATAGCTTTTTTGTAGATAAAGGTGTAAAGAATTCATATATGCCAGTAAAAAAATATTGAAGTAAAATTAAGAAATGTATTAGCTGAAGAAACAATCACGTTCAGTAACGAAAGTAAAATTTTTAACTTTAGGCCTACATAAAAAGTTGTAAAAATTATTTTAATTTTTTCATAAATGTAAAAAAGTTTCGTAATTTAGTTCTAAATAGAATTGTATAAAAATATTTATCAATTTAAAATTTCTTATTTTGAAAACACCAGTTTTTATGTTCCTACTACAAGACTGCTAACACAACTAGGCCTGTTTTGAATAGTAATTTAGGAATATATTACTTGCCCAAAAATGACATATTATTATAAGAAAGTGTAGAGGATAAATCAAAGAATTGAACTGTATACCTGTAAATTATCATTGTAAATGTCATAAAAGTATTTGACTTAGCTTTACTGGAATTACAAAATGAGACGAAACAAATGAAACCTCGCGGCGATAAAGGACGTACAAAAAATTACCGTAGGACACCGTGGGAAGTGTTGGTACATGGGTGAGATCACTATCACGACGTTTTGACATCGTTTGTTTTCATTATTTCTAATATTGGAATATGATATGGAACTTAAGTTAACTTATGATACATTGTTAAGTTTGAGTTATTTAATTAAGTATGTAAATATTTAATTGTATGTGGTCCCTCTATAACGCGATATTTTTAGCTATCTTACGCATTATTAACATAAATAAAACACAATGCCTCTAAAAGAAAATCTTTAGCAGTTAAAGCTCAAGAAAAGAAATAAAAACGAAAACTAGAAATCCCGGGAATTGCGGGAATTGTAAATAATGTTTCACTGGCTAAACCTTGTGCTTACTTCCTTACTGGCACACTATTTTAACATAAGCTCAAAACCACATTTGTTATTTCAACGAGCGAGGTCTACTGTTCACAGAACTACTAGTATTTTAGTGGAAGCAAAATAAATACAACTTAATTGCAGATTTTAGCGGGGAATTGATAAGTTAGAAAAGTTCTCTGGATGAAAGTATATCTAACCTTTAATAAACTGTTGTTCTAAGACTGCGAAAATATCTGTAAACTTCAAAATGTATGAAGAAATTTTTAACTCATTATTAAATAGAGTTTAAGTTGGAGCAACCATTTCTTAAAATATGAAATTATGTTGTGAAGTGCATTATTACAGGTAAAAATACTGTACGATAAAAAAAATAACGGAACTGTTTTGCAACAATTTATTAGTTATAAGTACTACTTAACTATTGTCCTTGTGAAAACCAGGATTTAAGTAAATAAATTTGTACGATCACGGAAGGGATGGAGTAATATCGTTGTAGGGTATGTTGAAAATAATCAATTGGAGAATGGCTGATGCTATAAAGATGTGTCAAAACCAAAATTATCAAATAGGCTAAAACCCAAGAATGACTGCAGCTGCGGTTGACAGATTTTAGGCCTAGTAAATGATTTAAACAAACATTTGGTAAAGATCTACTTCACCTTGATTACTCATCTCGAGTCCATGTTTTCATTTACCCTCTGTCTTGAAATTGTAATCAACATTATATGAACTTTTGTTATTCAATATTATCGGTCCTGACACGTAGACCTACTATTCCAAGCCTTCATACGAATGAACCTTTGATCCCAAGTGATTATGCTAACGATTGACAGTAGTTGTGGACTTAGTCGTAATGTAAGACTTCAAACACATCACAGCCATCAAAATCAACACGTTGGCGTTGTTGAACGGTCACGGAGGCATTGTCAGCCACCATTACTGCGACAATTCGAGAGATAGCGCTCTCGAGCTACGACTACGAAATTCTTTATTGTTTGTGATCCCAATCTGTTACTCCTTTGTAACAATTTGACAGAAATGAGATTATTATTTTGTGATAGAGTCCCAAGTGTTAACAAATTTGGTTAGGTTTTGACCTTTCTTTGGACGAGTTAAGGCAATGAGGGTCAATTGGATGTTAATGGTAAATTTGTCGTAAAATCTGTCGTAACACTTAATCTTTCTTCTTGTCTTAGTAGTTCGTTTGAAATTTTGTACTCAATTAACGTTAAATTAATAACCAGTAAAAAGACGTTCTGTTTCGCGTAATAACTTTTGCCATGGAAAGATAGTGTAAATTGAGCAGTACTGTACGGACTGTATTTATGTGTTAAGTATTGGTTGTAAAATATATAAAACATAACATACAAACGAGTTTTATTGAAGGTGTATTAGCATCTTAATCAGTTCTGTGTAGGCCTACACTATTGAACGATTTAGATGCACTCGTTATAATGTTAGGTTTCTTTTCATAATCGTCACGAATTACTTGAGTTTTTTTTTCAAAATTTGGTAAACAAGTTATGGTCGTCGACAATCATATTTTCTTGGCAGATTCGATTGTTTTTACAGTTTTGAAACTAAATCGACATTTTTATCTACTCAGGAAGTTTTTTATCTCTTAAAGAAATTGTTGTTATTTTTATATTTTTTTACATTTTTTAAAGGTGAAAAGAATCGACGTGCTATCACAGAATAAAATTATAACTGGGTCTTGTAACTAGAACTAGGTTGAACTTTTATTTCGAGTTAGGCACATGGAATTAATACAAGGAAATGTGATGGTAAAATATAATTGTAATTTAATCAGTCCCGCATCAGGCTTAAGAACTCCAATATACATTACATTGTTAAAAAGCAACATTCATAAAATAATCGTTAGACTTGCTGGATAAATTTTAATATACACATTCTGACTTTGGGATAAGTATTACCACTTGCATTGAGTTCATACTAATTTCTGATTTGCAACAATTTATTAAGAAGTAAAGCCTCTAACGTTTTCCATGAAACAAAGATTATAATTTTACCTCGGCTGTGAACGAACGCCTTAATATGACTTTTAAGGCTAGCTATGATCATTTCACCTACTGGTAGGTTAATACTTCGAAACAAAACATATTAAAAAATATAACTTAGCCAATTTACTTATGTGTTTCTTTATTTTATTTGTTTATTTCCTCAAATAATACATTTCTATATAATTTTAAAATCAAAAGAAATCATTCCCAATGCATGGAGGTAAGCAGTTCTAATTAAATTTGTCGTACCGGTATATTATTATAAATATTTTAAAATTATAATTATTATGTAGCTACTTTTAATGTAGTCTACCTACTGATCTATTTGACAACAAAATTAAATTATTTGAAACTCTATATGGTAGTCTACTGTAACCCTGCTGCGTAAATCAAGGCATGATGTATCGTGTATCAGTTACACAGCGTATCCCACAAGTAGCCCCGCTTCGGAGGGTGGAATGGTGGGGGGGGGGGTGCTAAGCTGATTATAATAGCGACTAAATGCGCGCCACGCTCCAAGGGGTGCATTCACACTCACGGGTTCAATTGTTGTTTTGAAATATGTTATTTTTAGTTTTTTCCTGGTTGTACCTCATTGTATCGACTATGATGCATGAAGGTCCGTTACAGGTTTAATGAAATAAGTTTCCCACAACATGGGGTTAGTTTTATTAATGCTGGATCACGTTTACATATAACTGTGGGAGGTACATGTGTTTGATTTAGAAAATCGTCATGTAATAACACACTTTCTAGAATTTCTGAGCAGAACAGTCACACGCTGTGTTAAAACAATATGATAACAGATGCTAAATTAAAAATACGACAATCGACGACCAAAAACATAATGCTTAGCCAATATTTTCCAAACACAATTAAGGTAAACTGCAACCCCTTAACATTATATACAAATATTTTCCTTATACAATTATTAAAAATTAATAAATTATAAAAGAAATATCATAAAATGGCAACAAATTATAAAATGTGTAAGCTACGTAAATTGATTGAATATAAAACTCATTGTCTTTGTATTCAAGTCAATATTTGTATAAGAAGAATATTTCTATCCTTCTATGTGACTTTATAAATTTATATACTTGTTCTTAATGCGTTTTGGAATGTTATTCCATCATCAGATTCTCGTTGTATTAAGGTCTTCAATCTATTAAAATAAATATAAATTCGACATAACACAAACACAAGAGGATAATACACAAGGAATAACTCAGTACGCGCACAACGACGTATACATATGACTCTGATGTTGTGTTATTTTGCACGTGTGTTTGTGTTATGTTGAACTTACATTTATCTCAATGGAATAATTTGACCTCAACAGAGCGACAATCTGATGATGGAATAACATTCCGAAACGTGCCATGAACAACAAAGTAAATGACTTAAATTGATAAAAGTCACATAGATACATATAATTATTATTCTTTGCCATAGACTAAATATATTGCTACATCTGATTAAATAAATGTAGAAATTATAATAGTTGAAGTGGATTTGTGCTATTTTTATTGAATTATACTTTTCCGTCTTCTTTTCGTGGATATAAAGAATACAGCCTATATTTGGTTACCTAAAATTAAAATATACGTTTTTGAATTGAAACTACTACACTATTGGATAAAATGAGTTACCACTTACGCTTATTTTTCTTATCTCTTTTAATTTTACTATCATTAAAATTCTCACATTTTTACTTCTATAAAATTTTAAAATATTATCTAATAAATTATTAAAGTATTTAGTTGGCTAATAGCTAAAACAGCGATTTGCACCTTCGCACTATTACAAACTTTTCTTAAAAATTACAAAAATCGATTCTGAGAAATAAATGGTTGTCTTTCCGTTTTTTTAAACCTAAACAGTTATTTACAAACAACAACACTTTTAAACAGGCCAAATTATTAAAATGAGTAATTATAGACGACCTTAATTCTCATTTAAAGGATCTTTTGTTTGACAAGTCTTATTGGTAGCATATTATGTCTGCATCCATCTTCTTAATAGATTTTATTTTTAAGTAAAATATAATAAATTACAAAAACTGAAATGAACACATCTGGAAACAACTACTTTTTAAATGTGTTCAATTAAAAGTCTCGTTTCCACTTAGGCCATTTACTGCCAAATGTTTAGTTCCAACGTCGAATGATTTTGATACAGTTTTGTTGGATAAACAGATGTAAAGGCAAACAAGAGAATTATTTCCGCTACCTACCCTACCTTGAAAACCACAAAATTTACACGAACGAAAAACAATTGATTGTGAAAAATAAACGACCAAATTATGAACGCTAAATATGTACCATCCATTGTGCAATTTTCCCATTTATAAACCGCAAATATATTACGAAGTCTATTAGATCGCACGGTCTATAAAGCCTTTACCAGTGCAACGAGGTGGACATGATTCAAGTTCAGTGGGAGTTTGGTATCATTAGTACCCCTGATTCCAGCGCGTGCGCTAGTTCAATATGTCACCCTTCTATCTCACGAGGATCGCGAAGGGTAGGGGGTAGCGGGTGTTAATAAATACCCCACTTGCGGACCACTAATTCTGCTTAAGAAGTCTGCTTAGTTTGTATTGTTAAGGGATTTGGAAGTCGTTCCCATCTCTGAATGTTGGTTGTTGGGATTATTTCAATTTATTGACGCCGTGTTAGGAGCACAAAGTCAATAGTTGTAGACACACAATGCTACTAATGCTGTTAATAGTATGTTTAACAAGCCGCTTCTTAACAATTTAAAAGTAAAGTTCTGGTCATGATTGTTGCTGTCAGAGTTAAAGGTAAGCGAATTTAAGCATTCTGCAAAATAATTTTTACGGAATTTGATTCTGTTTCTTTAAGTTTGTTTGGAGAATACTCGAAT
>JAGFPH010014085.1:14366-24643 GCA_018207615.1 Philaenus spumarius | reverse complement strand
CCATTTTATAAATCCATCTTTTGTAATTGAGCATTGAAAAAAAAAAACTGAATATTCTGTATAAAATTGCGGATCTAGCTTGCGATTCACTTTTAATTATAAATTGTTTATTGTGTAAAGGAAAAAGTGCAAACGGTCCTTAAAAGTGTGAATTGCAAAACGGATGCGTATGTTTAAAATGAGACCTTGAAAACAATTTTACGATACAAAATAAACGAAATAAAAGGTTTTAAATTTAACGTTGCTGTTACAGGATAAAAATCCAAGATGGCCGCCACTACAAAATACCTTTAATTGCGTATCGCGAGTAGTGCTAGGTGCGCCTAAAGAAGTTTTAACTTCAAAAGCATTATGTACAATTATATATTATACATATTATATTTATTTTTTTTATAAGGTTCAAGCATTACTTTAACTTATGGAAGAGAAGAATGAGAGGAAGACCCTTCCTCTCAAACGGTCTGGTAAATTCAAATTCATGCATCTTGTATCTCTAGCGTGCGTTCGGCTTGCTCGGTTGGTTGTGTGGTTTTTTGGTGATGTGTGTAAAATCAGTTTCCCTATAATTAGATTTTGTTTCAAATAATTTATAAATATTATAAGGGTAGTAACAATAGAATTTCATGTCGTCGAATTGAATGTTTTTTTTTCATTTAAATTTTATGACTATAAATAATACAAAACTTGCTTTTAGAAATACTGTAGTTTCAAGCGTTTTGAGTTCAATAACATAGACGATCTATTTTTTCAAAAAGCTACACACATCTCTTTCATATCTGTTACAGTATTATCACATATATTATTTCTCAAGGCCATTTTTTTGTCGGTACGCCATAACTTCCTTAATAAATTATCAAATTGCATGAATGAGGCATCATTTTAAAGCTTTCCTTAACCGCCGGAAAAATATACACAATCAATTATACAAAAAAAAAAAATAATAAAATAAAAATCCGAAAGTAAAGTAACAGTGAGTAAGTTGTAGGGATATTTTCCTGGCGTTGGCAACACTGATGATACAATTTAATCACATCTATTCTTTACTTCAACCCTCACCTGTGCCCATGACGCACTAAATACGCACTAAACGATACTAAATATACTGTGTGCACTTTAATTAAGTGGGATTTAAGTAAGTTAGAATGCGAATGCTTCGCACGGTTCAGCTAGTTTTAGTATATTTAAAGATGAAACCAAGCAACTTTTTGAGAAAGCCTGTATGTTTTTAGGTATCATTTATTGTATAGAGTAATATGAGTTGTCTAGAAGTTTAATAACCTTAGTGAATTTTTCAACAGGGTTAAACGTGGCTTCCAAATTTTAAAAGTTTTCTGCGGGAAGTGAAAAGTTTCCTCGGACATCACTTTTGCCAGGGGTAAGTGTACTGCTTCTTGTTTCATATAAGTTGTATAGCCTATTATTAGTTATATGGGTATTAAATACCATTTATGATTACATAAACAACAAATTTCGTGGTACAAAGAGTTACAGTCCTTGAAAACGGAAATAAAATTATAAGCTATTTACTAGAGGAAAATATATATCGATCCTGAAAATTCAAAACGCTCTAACTTTTAACTGCTTGAAGATAACTAAGCAATAGTATTCCCTGAAGAAAATTTAATGCTCTACAACTTAATTTCCTGTAAAATGGAAGTCAAAAGAGTTAGAGGGGCAGTTAGATGAAAAACGTGAGGCGCTACAAATTGTCCATTTTCGCCGGCTCGTATTTTGGAGACGGTAATAGATAGAGATAAATACTAATATGCCATTTTGTAGGGAATTTAATAACCGTTAATTTTGAAAATTATAACATTTTCCGTGCGACTCACCCCAAAAACTGAAGAAAGGGACTTTTACGCTACCCAGCCTCGCGGCACCTGAAATCGATGTGACTTAGGCGTTGTTCAGACTTCCACCAACATATTCTTGGAACTATACGATTTAATGCATCAAAGATAACTTTTTGGTCTAATTTGACTGGACTATTAATTAATCCCCATAGAGAATATGAAAATATTTTATGGGCGTCCATGCATTTAATACCAATAATTCTCTTTAAATCTATTTTTTTATTTCATCCAAAAGACATACGTATGCATAAGCTACGTTCAATATAAATTAACATTAAAAATATCCAAATGCAATAAAATTTTCATAAAGATCACAACTATTAAAAGGGGGAACAACCAATGCAATTTAATTAATACACTTTGAGCTTGACGAGTGAGAAGAAATTATTTAAAAATAATAATAACAATAACTAATTCTCACACACATACGTTTAATAATCAAACGCGTTTCAACGACAAAGTCGTCATCTTCAGTGATACATGAACTACAACTAAAAACTTGTAACTCACATAACGGATGTGTGTGGGAATTATTGTATTGTTATTATTATTTTTAAATAAATACAATTTAAAATTAATTTATACAATGAATAATAAAAATATAATATTCATATTTTAAATAGAATAATTAAGGCGGTCCATTACAAATTTACATTATCCACTTTTTTTTTCGAAATTGAGTTATTGGTATCACTGGATTCAGAAGAAAGAGGGGCATCTAGCCGTTGGTTGATACCTTTCCAAAACTAACGATTTCTGATTAATGTTAAAAAGTGGGTGTCATTCTAAAAACTCACTTTATTTCAGGCAAATATTCATTAGGAAGCTTCCTTCCGACTTCATTAGTCGAACTTTCATATAGTAAATGCGACTAACATTAGTAAATAACATTCTTCGATTATGTCCACGTCCATACACATAACTCCAGTAGTATAGTATACGCATAATTGTTTTATTAAAACGTGTCACTTTAATGAGAAGATAAATAATATAATATAAGGTAAATCGATTCCTAGTGAAAGCAAGACGAGTAGGGAAGCATTATGATGGGCAAGATGAGAATTTCAATAATTTAATAAATTTATTAACTTTAGTCTTTCGTAATTTAAATAAAAATACGAAGAGACAGCAGACAGCTTATGTAACCGGTTTATTAAATAGTTTCAACATTACGTCTAATCAGCCTGAAGAAGATCTTCCTTGTTATTACCGGATAATTCTGGAGAAATATCTCATATCGTCTCCACAACGAGTTTATGTCTTCTTGACGGTTCAATCAAACTTGAGATCCAACTTGGCATTTATGTTTGTTTTATGTGAATTTTATCTCTGTACGTATTTCTGTGTGAGTGGCAGAATGAATTTGTTACTGTTCTAATTTTGTAATACAGAGCGAAGTAGAACAGGGCACTTATTGTTCAAGTAATAACAATAATTAATAATTCGACCACGCAGCTGAACCGCTGACGTGATTTGAGCAAATTTCCAAAATTAAGTTTATAGGCCTATGTTTTAGGGTTTCAACCAACAATTTGGGAAATAGGTTTATTCACGAAAATGGTTCGCACGCCATTCCGCATGTTAGGAGTAGCTTCAATACACAAAGCATTGCGTGCTTCGCACGCCAACCCCACGATAGGCTCCACCACGACATGGCTTTGAACCGAGTACTTCTATGGTATTTTACGTTTTGATCGATTTTTGGGAAACCAAACGAGCTATAAAGACGCGTAAAAAAACAAAATGTGCAGAATAACATCCGGCATTTATTTCTATAAAAAACTTAAAACAAATTCATTCTCGTAGGAAAAATCTCAAAAAATAGTTACTTCCGGTCAAACAACGTGCTTCCGATTGTTGGATTTTTTTTGCTAACTAACTCGACCGAGCGACGTAGACAACAGGTGTACCAAATTTGAACCAAATCGGAATTAAACCTGTGGCGTGAAGTAATTTCAAAGCTTAAGGGTCTGTTGTAGTGACGGCCGTCTTGGATTTTTATCCCATAAGAGGAATGTTAAATTTCAAACCATTTTATTATAAAACTAGGGGAGACCCCTGCGTGCTCCCACGCCAACCCCCATTTGAACTTTCTAAAAACATATGTTATGTTTTATTTATAATAAAGGTGTAATATTAATAATAACCTCAAAACTAAGATGGTAAATAATGTTAAATGTTTAAACCAAAGTATTTCTTATATTTTATAACAGCATTTAATAATAGTTAAAAGAACCAGCAAAGCTCAGGTCTACACTTTAAAACCCTAATCTAAATGCTAGAAATACAAAAATAATTGCTTCAAATTTTTAAATCAGCTGTTAATGGAAATATTGAAGCAAACATCTATATTATCTGTTATTTTATTCAATTGGTTGCTATGGTAATACATGTAAATACATGTGTTGGTTTATTATTCCAGGCCTAACCTAAGATTTTTTCCGACTAAATTTACAAATATTAAAATTAAAAAAATTTTTACCGACATGAATTATAGCCTATGTTACTAACCTCTTTATAATATTAGTATAGATTGTTTTCAATGTCTCATTTTAAGCATCCTTTTTGCGTTTAAGTACCAAGTTTGAACTTTTTTCTTTACACAATAAAAAAATTATAATTAAAAGTAAAACGCAAGCCGGATCCGAAATTTTACAACGAATATTCAGTTTTATTTTCAGCACTTAATTACAAAAGATGGATTTATAAAATTGTTTGAAATGAGGCAATGTCAAAGGGCTCAGCTCCAAGAAATTGCACTGTTAGATACGGCTATAGAAAGAAGCGCTTGCGTTTCCGGCTGCTTTCTCGTTTACTGGTGCAGACCCTTAAGTTGTTATGTTTTAGGGTTTCAACTAACTGTTTGGGAAATTGGTCTACTCAAGAAGGCGTTGAATAGCTGCCTCCGTGTACGAAATATATTACAGCAGTGGAATCTGTCAGCATCTCAGCCTTCTGCCCCGGCTAGAGCGCTGGTTCGTCCCTCTCAAACTTTGGGCCTCGGATTGTTAAATTCAACCTATACTGAACCAACACAGGTTCGAGAAAAGTATATTTTATCATAATTTGAATATCTGTTGTTGAATATTAAAGTTAAACAGCTAATTTGTAGTAAAAGTTTAATAACACAATTTTAGGTTAGGCCTATACTAAACCGACAACGTTTCTTTAATGCATTCACATTCACTACCATAGCAACCAAGTTAGGAAATTTATTCATTTGAAAAAAATGAGAAAGCACTTTCTTCGTTTTATTGGTATCACCAAGTATACTAATGTGACACAACTTACAGAATTAGGAAATGCAATGTCCATTTCACAGGTATTACCAAGTAAACTACGTTAACAGAACTCGGAAAATGAGGAAGCACAATGTCCATGTCTGCGGTAGCGTGACGTGACTAAAACCATATGGCTATCGAGTTTAAACCTTTGAATTTACTACTGCCAGTTTTATTTTGTTGATTTCTTTTTCTTTTACGATCAGCTGTTACATTAAACTTCTGCTTTATATTACAGTACGTGTGTGAACCAATTGAGAAAAAGAAATCATCGATGAAATAAAAAAAACGCAATATCCTATTACTTTAAATGAGCAATTCTTGTATCTATCTTTGTATCTGTCGCGGATCTCGAAAACGGCTCTAACGAATTCAAAGACATTTTGTATTTAGTTGTAGTTTTGATTTTTAAGTACACCCATATAGTTTTATTTCGTATAAAAACGCAATTTTTTGAGAAAAACTAATTTAAAAGTTGAAAAATTATGGGTTGCTATGTTGGTTACAAAATAACAACGAAATAGTAGGCTAAATAAAGCGATCAAAACAGCTGTTTATAAACAAGCCAATTTATACTGTTTTAGCACGTTGGAAATAGAGTGGAATAGAACTGAGATTGAGTATTATCCTAAATCAGCTGTTCATTGGATAGTTTTTAATTACTGTTAATAAACAAGCTAATTTATACTGTTTTAGCACGTTGGAGTTAGAAAAAATTGGGCCTGGTTTAACAATTTATTTTGTCAAAGAAAAGGTAAACTTGGCAAAGATGGATAAATTCTAATAGTCAATTTTGTAATATAGGCCTGGCACATTTCTGAAGCATAGTATTGAGGTTATGTTAATCCTGCAATAATTTTTACTTCATTTAGGCCTGGTTTCAAAAATTTAGTTGACAGAAGATAGTATAACTAGGACTAAATTCGTAATGAAAGCCTCTCACGTTTCTAAAGCATGTATTTGAGGTTATAAATAATCTTGTAATTACTGTTAATATATTTAAGCCTGGTTTCATAATTTTACAAACCTATGTACAAATGAGCCTAATATTAACGAAGCGAAGCAGCCATCTGAAGCCGAAGGCCGAGGCGGGGTTGGGACGCGAAGCGTCCATGGGCAGAGCCCCTAGTGTCTAACTTTAAGTGCGTATCGCTAGTTTTTATATTTTACCTCATTCAAAAAGTGTTCGGTGCCTCTAAAGAAGTGATTACTTCAAAAGTGGAGAGAGAAAGTGATTGCAGTCAATTGTATCCTACAATACAATTCAATTTGAAATATATCCAAGCAAATCCATCATGTGTAATACTCGTTCAAGAATTCACCTAACACAACCCCTCTTAGAATCCGAGTTGCATAAATTTTAATTTAAAAGAACATCTTCACCCGATATAAAATTACGACCGTATTTTGATTACCTTGATGTGGTCATCATGTCATGTATGGTAAACTCGATGGCGCCAGGCTATCATTTCATAAAAAAGCAGTAAAATTTAAATATCTGGAACCACGAACCACAGACCACACAGGGCAGTGGGATTTGTGCTTTGAAATTAAATTACGAAAATTGTTGAATCATATTTGGGTTTATTAGTTTTACAGAAACTATCTCGATAATAATTGTAAAGAAATTAATGTTTCTCTGTTTCTTTGTGATCTGTAGACTCAAAAACTATTCTACCGATTTCACTAAAAATTTCGCAGTTTACACGTATTAGTACCGGGATTGTTTAGATTGTATGCCCTACTATTAAAAAGATTTAAATAGGGTAGATACCCCTATACAATAAAAATAAATTGCACAAACTTCCTACAAGGTGTACAGCTAAGAAATGTAAAAAACTGTCTGCACGTCGATTAATAAATCAAATTAATGAAATGGGATAGCTATCATTAAAATTAAATAATAATTAAAATGGGATATGTATCCATACAAAATAAAATGCATTAGCATTATATACCCATTTGAAATACGTTCGCGACCTACTGCCTCTGAACTCACTCATCACGATTTCTTAAAAACTACCGAACGGATTGAAATTAAATTTGGTATGTAGCTTCCTCTAGGGCCATAGGTGCTCACTATGAAAGGGTTTGAAAAAATTAGAAATTTTAGGGGGGTTTGGGGGGATCAAAGTTTTTAAATCACGATTTCTTCAAAACTACCGAACGGATTGGAATGAAATTTGGTACGTAGCTTCCTCTAGGGCCATAGGTGCTCACTAAGAAAGGGTGTGAAAAATTTCGAAATTTTAGGAGGGGTTTCGTGGGATCAAAGTTACTAAAATCATAATTTCAGATCTTTTATTATTACGACAATAGTGCTTTTATTATATAAAAGCCAAATACCACTCACTGACTGAACATTTAAAAAGAATACAATTACCTTAAAAATACTGAAAATACCAAACACCACGGGCAACGAAGTACGGGTCAGCTAGTCTAAGTATATATTTATATTAAAATCAAGCAATGGCCATAGCATTGCTGGAACAATTATTAATTATATAATATCTAGTAAGCCCCCGCGAAAAACCACAGGCAGATTAATTAGATACACATCAGACAAAAAAATCATTTTTAAAGGTACTATTTAAAACAACAGAATTTATTTAGGCCTACCTAACTATGCAGACGGGAATTCTTAACTCAGTAAATATAGATAAGGATTATTTAGATGTGTTTTTATAAAAGTGTATTACTATTTGTAAAACTTTTGTATTTACATACTTTATTATATATCAGAATAGTGATACAAATATTATATTTTATTTGTTATTTATTTCATATTGATATATCAAATGATTTAGAAGGTATTAATATTATAATGAAGATATTAACAATCGAATATGTTTATATGTTATACGAAGACGTACGAATGTTTCCGAAGTTAAACGAATCTGTATCTCTTCTTTATATCTGTATAATATAGGTATATATTGTTGGTAAAAGGTTGTATTTATAACCACAAAATAAGTCTTGTAACGTATTATAGCCTAGATTAGTTTTATAATTCATATTTAAAAAACTCAACTTCACAATACATTATTAGCGAATATCCATAGGAAAAACGAGCTATTGCGGTGGCCCTTATGGTAAGACCCAAGGTCGGGAGTAGCAAATGAGCACCGATCATGGTTCCCAGAACACGTTTTGGTGTGTCATTGAAAATCATGTATATATGTGTTTGCACTCTAGCGGCCGCATTTTAAGTCCGATTCGGTTCAAATTTGGTACACATGTTGGTTGTCTACGTCGCTCGGACGAGTTAGTTAGCTTAAAAAAATCCAACAACCGGAAGCACGTTTTTGACCGGTAGTAACTACTTTTAGAGATCTTTCCCACGAGAATGAATTTGCTTTCGAGTTTTTTTCTACAAATATAAATGCAGGATGTTATTCCTCACATTTTGTTTTTTATAGCTCGCTTGGTTCCCCAAAAATCGATCAAAACGTAAAATACTATAGAAGTACCCGGTTCAAAGCCGTGCGGTGGATTCTAACGTGGGGTTGGCGTGCGAAGCACCCAATGCATTGTGTATTGAATATACTCCCAATACGAGGGTTGGCATGCGAAGCACGCAATGCTTTTTGTTATGAAGATACCCCTAATATGAGGAATGGCGTGCGAACCATTTCGCAGCTATTCAGCACCGTCGTGAATAGACCTATTTCCCAAATTGTTGGTTGAAACCCTGAAACATAGGCCTATAAACTTAATTTTGGAAATTCGCTCAACTCACGTCAGCGGTTCAGCTGCGTGGTCGAATTATTTTTTTATGAAATCGCAATACCTGCCAAAAGATAAAACCGTTAAAGACTCTTTCACACAGTCCAAGTATTATACCAACGAGACAGGGCAAAAACACTTGTTGCAATGCGCATCACGAAGGTACTATAACTATACCAAGTACCTTTTAATTAATAGAAGAACAGCTTTTGATATCTCACTTATAATCTAATAAAACCGCTAACCCCAGTGCAATTAAAACACGGAGATATAATTTTAAGAACATTAAAACGACCGACACACTGCGCGGAAATAAAATAATAACCCATTTACAAGACATTAAAACGTATACGACAAAACGCGGCCGTAAATTACATCTAGTTCATTATTCAAATGAGAAACTCGCAGCGAGTTTTGGCTGCCGACTTTCGTGTGGTGACATTTCATTGTTGGCGGTTGTAAATCCGGACGGATTAGTTTTGACCATACACGGTGGCGGAGTGAAGAAAGCCAGCCGGGTGTGAATCGAGCCCAATTTAAAGAACAAGTTTCGCCAACATCGAAAACTGTCCCACGGTCTATATCTCCCTTAGCAGGCTATACGAGGAAGCCGATGTTGTTTTACTGGGTTGCTTCGATCCTGATGCCAGTGACGGAGGGGTTTTAATTTATTCGGTTTAGAGTGTAATTGTTTTTCTACAATATTCCAAAAGAATATGCGAACACAAGTTTTAGTCGTACCGACAGGGTTGACCGACAGGATCAAGGTCTTATGGTCGAGCAGCTTTGAGAGCTCTGAATTTCCTCAACTGTTACAAGCTTTATGTCAGGACATATTGCAAATCGGAGGCAAAAAATGTGCTAACGAAGGAAAATATCATCAACTTCTGTGTGAATACCCCTGGGCAGATCTTATATTTTAAGGAGTACACCGGGTATTGCTTACAAAATAGAAATTGTAATCATGGCTAGAAAGCGTGCATCCAGAGTTGACACTACTTTATGGAAAAACTTCAATTCCACGTGTATTTTGGCGAATTTCCATAGGAAAAATGTACCTTATAGCTCGCTTGGTTCCCAAAAACTCTACCAAAACGTAAAATACCATAGACGTACCCGGTTCAAAGCCATGTGGTGGACTTTACCGGGGGGTTGGCGTGCGAAGCACGCAATGCATTGTGTATTAAAGATACCCCCATTACGGCGGTTGGCGTGCGAAGCACGCAATGCTCTGTGTATTGAAGATACCTCCATTACGGCGGTTGGCGTGCGAAGCACGCAATGCTTTGTGTGTTAAAGATACTCTCAATACGGGGGTTGTCGTGCGAAGCACGCAATGCTTTGTGTGTTGAAGATACTCCCATTACGGCGGTTGGCGTGCGAAGCACGCAATGCTTTGTATGTTGAAGATACTCCC